>JAPMOR010050171.1:18605-76607 GCA_026543865.1 Argiope aurantia | reverse complement strand
TTGGACATTAAGAGTAAGCATTACTTTAGCATTGGACATTAAGAGTAAGCATTACTTTAGCATTGGACATTAAGAGTAAGCATTACTTTAGCATTGGACATTAAGAGTAAGCATTTATTACCGTAACTAAGTATTATCGATAGATTTTTGATTTCACGGCTCTTTCACCAGGACTGAAGCATTTTTATTTTCTTATACGTATTATAGAGAAAGTATAATAATGGTTGAAAAATTTGAGTTCGAGATTTTGACGAAACTCCATATTTTAGACCTTCTTGAATTCGAAAAACACATTTTTTGGAGAATGTCCGTCTATCTGTGACAGAGATAACTCAAAAACTCTTTAAGATAGATAGTTGAAATTTGGGTTATGGTCTTTACACTAAATTTGCAGATTTCTATCAAAATTTGAGTAAATTCTGTTCAGAAGAAATAGGCCTTCCGATTGTTCAAATATAAGTTAGCACTTCGATAATTACAAAACGAAGAGAGCTAGATAGATGAGATTCGGTACGCAGATTAAACATCTATAGATAGATTTTATCTATAGTGTAGATACCTGTAAAATTATGTACTTAACAAACGGTTGACTGTCTGCAGGCCTGTAATTTCAGAAACATATAAATGCGATAATTCAAAAACGCATTGACTTAAATATAGCAAATTAGGTATAGGATTTTGTGACTACCAGCTTAGTTTTGTGTCAAATCTCTATTTCGATCGTTTCAGAAAAACATGTCTGTAGCCCAAATTCGATTTTGAAATACTATTAACCGCAATCCATGGATTGTACATATAATCCTTTTTAACTTGTCTTATAATAGCTTCTTCATCAAAATATTTTTAAGCTTCAAATTTAGATAGTCATATAATTTATTCATACTGTTATAAAGGCCTTAAACTATAATGCACTAATTTTATATCAGCTCCCGTGAAATTTCAACTTTAAATTAAAGTGGAAATGATTAAACTTCAATTAATATAACAAACATTTTTTACTGAAACCTAGTATTTTTTTTAAATATGTACTGAAAATAGAATCGTTCAGTATTTAAAACTTATATTCACTACAGAATATATTGCATAATTTATGTAATGTCTTGAGAATTATTCAACAAAAATTTCTCAGATTCATCATAGAATTCAGTTTTTAGTTTTACTTTCAAAGTTATTTAAATGGCGTGAATAACAAAATTTTATTTTATTTCAATCTATAATATATTTCAATCCATAAATATACTTCAATCTATAAATATACTTCAAAAATTATGAAGTCTAATTTTTATAGTTCTTTGGTCCTAAGGATTCATATTCTGCGAAATATTCTTGACTCTTCAACTTTTAAATAAATAAATAATCGTTTGTATCTTCTGCTATGAAAGAAGTTTTAAATGGAATAGTTTAGAACAATCAATATTTTCCTAATCTTAGGCCAAACAGTCTTGAGAAAACTTGGGAGTAGGTTATCATGTTTGAGATGGTCTATGAAGTGGTCGAATATCACCTGTTTTTGTTGATTAGTGATATTCAAATTTTCATAAATCAGTGAAGGATTTAGTTGATTGGAGTGCACCTCTTTATATTTTAAATTTTAGTGTCTGAAGAATATTTTGTTAAATATGATTCACAAAGCAGTGAATCTAGATAAAAAGCTACACATTAATTTATTAGAGCATTTATATTTTAACAAATGTATTTCTATTATCAAAGGTTCACAAACTAACCGTTGGACCTTGAATCTGAAAGATATATATTAAACCCAGTTTGCCTTAAATAAAGCTGATTTATTGAACTAATAATACAGATATTGTAAAGATCATAGAAAACTTTGCTTTGCATTTATATTTTAGAAAATATTGTATTTCTTATTTATTTCATGCAGACACGTGCTGAAAATTACACTATTCTAAGTTTGCATTATACTATTTTACTTTTTTTTTAGTTTGAGTTTTTGTCAATATGATGGCAACTCATTGATAAAAGCTAATTTTTTCCCATGCACTCTTAACGCACTCAGGGAGGTTAAATTTTATATTTATTTTGAAATAAATAAATTGTTGAAATATAAGATTAAATTATTTTTAAAAAATCATTAAAAATGATTCTAATTTATAGAATAAAATATTGGTACCATTAAAAAGATAATTTTTTGCAGTTTGGCTTGATGTAAAAATCATTTTTGTTCGATACTATTTTCGGAAGTTATCTCGAAAAAACGCCAAAATTTCGCTTATATTTTAATTAAAATTCTAATTAAAAATTTGAAAAAATAGCGTCGAGATACGAATTCCCGATGTGCCAAACTTGGTAGCTGTGGAGTAAACTGGCTGGCCTGCAGAGAGCCAATACTCACACACACATTCAGCTTTATTATAAGTATAGATAACTGACTAATCGCATGGAAAGTAGTATTTATACAAAATGCTTAGGAAAGGTGTCAATTAAGCATCAAGTCATTTCTTGTTTTGAAAATTTAAAAACTAAACAGTAATGTTTACAAAATGCTCAAATTATATTAGAAAATTCCAAATCTCGATGAAAAACCTTAAACTTTTTTCCTAACAAGTTTCTGAAGTACAGACTACAGATAACCAATATTTTGTTGTATTTGGCTCAAAACTTGACAAGTGTAGACTGTACAGATGTTAAATCTGTGTTCTGAATCTTATTTATCTAGCTCTGTTCCTTTTTTTTTTAATTATCATGCGAACTTATATTTGAACAGCAGAATAGACGAATTTCCTCTGAACAGATTTTCCCCAGAATTTGATGGTTATCTTCAAATTTTGTGTAAAGACAGTATAAGAAATTTCAACCGTTTATCTCAAAGCATTTTTGAGTTATGTTTGTCACAGAAGGACATTTTCCAAAAATGTGTTTTTCGAACACAGAGAGGTCTAAAATATGGAGATTCATCAAAATTTTGAGATCTAATTTTTTGACGATTATTATACTTTCTCGCATGCATATTAATTAATAATTCTTTCATTTAAAAGATGGCTGGATATTGTTAAATGTTTTCAATCTTCATATACATGACTTTGAGTTTATTACCATTTATTTCTGGACAGTAATTTATACTCTCGAGATCTGTTATTCAAATCATGGTCACGAGAAGTTGGTTGAAATTTTTATTTTCTCCTATTTCAAAATTACATCGATCGTCCCGGCTTTTATATCATCCTATTTATTTTTTCATATTTAAAACATGCCATAATTAGTGGTATCACTGGATTCTTTAAGATGTTTACTTCATAAAATAACAGGGAAAACTCTAGCCAAATGGATGACGATAACATACTAATCCGAAGAGAAAAAAGAAAACGTAATCGACTCAGATATGCCGAAAAGGCATCTTTCAGAAAATATATTCAAGATATCCTTCACAACTTAGATGGCCAAGGTGAGGCCAGCATTTCTGAACCAGCACTGGAGATTGTAGATACCATCATTAGAGATATTTTCTTTGATTTGTCAGCAGAAGCTAAGCGATTGATGGTGGCATCTAAGAAGCGGACGATGACTGCTTGGGACATCCATTCCGCTGTACGAGCAACTTTGCAAGGCACTGTGTTTCAGAATGCCAATGCCAATGGACAGAGGGCGTTAGTTATGTACAATGATATGACTCGCCAAAAATAATCCAATGTCGAAGAAGATTAGAGTTTTCATTTTAAATAGATTCACATTAAAATCTGGGGATTTACTCTCACGTTTCATTAGATGTTTTCTTTAAAAATATCGATTCTTAATAAATTGTGTTTTGCTATTAAGTTATTAACCATTCTGTGATATTCAAAGCGATATGACGTGCTCAGATTTTTACTCTTTAAAAAATAAATAAATAGTTTTGTTACAATAATGTTGATGTTTATATATTATGCAAAAACACATAGATTTTTGCCATCATGCTAGTTGATACGACCGTTTAACCATCTACTTGGCGCAATTTTGAAAAATCGCCAACTAGCGACGAAGGGAAACAGGTTAGGAGCGCCGGCGCCCGTAGGTCGCCATCTCCGGTCGACTAAAAACTTGAGAACTTGGCTGCATCGTTTGGTCATGAGTGGGTCGAGGTCTGGATTAAAGTGGATTGAAGTCTGGTAAAGCGAAGAAGGCAGGAGGAGTAGGTGCGGCGGCGGCCAATCAGGAGCGGTTAGCTGGGAGTGTGCGGGTGAGGGTGATGTTGACTATTTTTTCTGCAGATTGCTGTTCCGGGTGGCGGTTTAACTATTGTTTGAGGTGGGCGAATCAGGAGCTTGCATAAGGCAGGTGGGCGGATGGGTAGGGAATCAGTCTAGAAGTGCGTTGAGGAGAATCAGTTTTCTTTCATCTTTAGTCTTTGCTTCTTTTAATTTAGTTGCAGCAGTTATTAATCCGGGGAATTCTTTCAGTACACTTTTTATTTCTCTAAAAGCTTCAAATAATTCCTTTATTTCATTGATGTTGGTTAAGGGGCTATGTTCTTCCAAAGTTGGGGTGACATCAGGTATCTGTTGTTGATATTGGGTCTCCGTCTTGGGGCAGGTGGGTTTTGGGCTGTTCCTTGTGCTCTTGTAGGGATATTTTTCTTGGATTTGATGGTATCTGCATAGGTTCGCATATTACTTGTTGTTGGGGCTGTAGTTGGGTAAGCAGGGTCGCCAACTAGCCAACAACGGTCTTGCACCGTGTTTTGCGAAATGTTCAAAAGCGAGGGAGCAGATCTCCAATCATAGCGCATAATAAAGGCGAAAGATAATAGGTTTGCCAGTCTGGAGGTTGCCAGCTTTGGCGCTTTATCGCTACTTGGCGAAGGGGGTTAAACTTCGGTTCACCCCAGAGATCTTTTGATAAATGTTTCATGGTTAGGATATAGATATTGGGCTCTTGAATTAATCAAACATTTAGCAATGCAAATAATCAATCCTAATATATACGCACAAATTATGATTAGAAAAATCCTAGTTTCCAATGTTCCTTAATTTCCAAATAGAGCCAAGTTGTCAATCAAGATAGCTGACCAGATAAACAATACTATAAAACGGTTAAAGTTACCCCTTTTTTTTAATTAAAATTACTGTTACAATTGCTGAATTTCTTTGGAATTCTGAAATAATGAACCATTGCAAATCTGCTGCGCCAGTATGTACATTATACAATAAAATTTGAGAGCGCGATGCTTTCGGCAACAGAAGAAGGTAGTGGGCAGATTTTTTTAACTTAAGGAAAAAAAAAACATTTTACGGCTAAACTAGCAGATAATCTGAGAATAACAGAAACAACACCAGAAGAAAACAAATCATCCATTCATAATAGCTTCTTTTGTATAAACTGATGCTTTTTTAAGAAGAAATTTTAAGGATTAAATACATTTGCTCTATTTAAATAATTCTTCATTTGAGCAAGGGACAATTTAGGAATTTTTATATAAAAAAAACATCGATCAGTCATGCAAACTTCGATTTTTATACTTCATATATACTCCCAGATATAGACATCAAATTCTCCAATACAATATTCCCAATAATATTTGTGATCATATTATTTCTGAATATCCAATCACCAGACATCAGAATTTTGAACAATTGCAGAGTCACTGAATTATCTTTAAAAAGTGACTAAAAAATTTCAAGGAATTTCGTTAGAATGGCGAGATAATATTAAAAATGAAAAGCTGTGAAATAAGGACAAACGTTTACAAAAAGATCCAACAGATTTTTTTTTTATTTCTGTTCTGACAAATTCGTGAGCAGATGATTTCGTCACAGAGAAAGAGAACATAAATAATAAATTGTTAAAAATACTATTTTAGTACTACTGGGCAGGAATATTAAAAGCGGATCATTGAAAATTATGTATTCTCCAATTTTGTAATATTCGTCCAAAAAAAAGTAGCTTATTGTTTACATAGTTCTTATTGACAGTGCAATGTCAGAGTTATTAAGCAGAGTGACGTATTTCCTGCTAGTTCCGATCAATGCGAGGAATGGTGCCGTAGTCTATGTGGATTGCCATATCAATCGAATTAATAGTCTATGAGAGTGAGACCTCATTTTCTCCTTCTCTGCGATTTTCAATAAAATAAGTTAAATCAGTAAGAATTGCAAATAAATAAAAATATTATCTGTTGATAATTCACTTTAAAAATTACACTAGAATATTTTATTAGCAATAATAATATTTTCAGTTATAAAAAGTAATTTAATTATATTCTTTATGGATATTTATTTGCCGATTATTTTTATTTTTCATTTCTTACAAAATTGTTGTAATTGACGTACATCTCAACAAGCAAAAAAAAAATGTAATTATTCTACTTGCTTATCTGGGGGTTACCATATTGTCTACAAACTTGGGATTGTATTAAGGATTATTATATATTAAGGATTCAATATTATAATTATGCAACTTATTACCTTTTCTTTTTCTACAACAACAAAATTAGTTGAAATGTAACTTAGAGTGTGCTTCCACTTCGTCAAGAATATCATCAATGCTGTTCAAGATGGCTAACTAGATAAATTATACTGTACAACAGTTATTGTCTATCTTGATTTTTTTTTTTTTGCAACGGCATTGGTATCCTTTGCGAGGTAAAGGGGCACTTGAAACTAAATTTAAATTTAAAAAAATTAAAAAGAATATACAATTTTAGATTGTATATGGAAGATTCTTTAGAGGAATACTACCAATAGCAATTAATTGTATTTTTTCTACTATTGAACAAGGTAATTCAACTAATTATAATTGGATTTGAAACGCGAGAAATATATTGTAGGGGCGGTGAAAATTTCAATTGGCTCCATCTAGGATTATAGAGGGTTCTCATCTAACTCAAAAGTTTGAAGGGGAGGGAGGGGGGGATAAAAATTTTCCATAACTCTTTTATAATAGATATAAGAGTAATGTAAATTAGACGAATCGTTGACACATAAAAACAACTTTTATACAGAAAGCTTTTCGATAACTATAATTACTGAAAGGTAATAAGATAAAAAGTGATTATTATAAACTATCTCCACAACTCCGACTATTTTTCCCCTTGTTTTTTAACTTGAATTGGTGACATTTTGTTGCAAACCTAGCAATTTGCTTTTTCTGCCATCCGTTTTCTTTTTCATATAGAATTAGACGAGGACATTTTGAAGGAAACGGGATAGATAATATAAATATATATTTATAGACAAATGAAATCTATCACCGACAAATAATTTTTATTTATAATAAATTCAGTTGAATGTATTTGCGTTCACCATTATGTGCATTATGTATAGATTGAATACCTTTTATATAGATTGCGTTTTTTTTCCTTAAGTCTAAGATAAGATTAATGTCCTTTCACCGAAGTTGCATTTCTTGGGGACAATATTTTGCCAAATATGATGCAGACATTTTTTTTTATTGGTAACCCAAAAAAGCCGCTGTTACCATATTTTGTAACTTCCAAAATGGCAAATGTTTAAGGAGTTTTTTTTTTATTTTTTTTTTTTTTTAAAGATCGGCATGATTTTGTCCTACTTGGCTAGAAACCGACGGTTAATCTCAAGTCTTAAACGATTTTAATAAGCACTTGAATCAAAACAGTGTTGCAGAATATAAATACAGCTTACGACCTGTCAAGTGGAAATTAATTCCATCACAATTCAAGAAGTTTTTCATTCAGTTTTATTATCATGTGAGAAAATGATGTTACTTTGTTTTGGGGGTTTTGAAGACTCAAAATACACTGTCAGAAAATTGATGATTTATCGCTTTTCATGCATCAATTTTTCCATTTTAGGCTTATTATAAAATGATAAAAAAGATTGTCACATTTGGCGACTTACAAACAAAACAAAAGGTTACAACTTGGCGCCAATGTCCGATTTTAAGTCTGGTCAATAAAGGGCTGGGTCGAAAAAAGTTATCACCCGAAAAAGCACAAAAAAAAAAAGCAAGCGAGAATCAGCACGAAAAATTGAGGAGAGATATCAAAAGCAGATCTCTCTCTCTCTTTGTGTGTGTGTGTGTGTAATTTTTTTTTTATTTTCAATTTTTCTACGTGGCAAAAAAAAGTTTTGGAAAAAGTATTGGAATTCGATCAATTTTGAAATGGACAAAAAAACATCGTTTTCTGAATATCATCGCATGCGTAATCTGATAATATTAGGTGATTGTTTAAAAACGGTTTAAATAGGTTTTTCACGAAAAATCATTCTTACCTCGAGAAAACATGTTCCCCCCCCCCCCTTCATTTTGAGAAAACAACTTTGAAGCATCAAATTCTAATATTTGTCGATTTATCGCTATTCGGTACAATAAAACCACATTACAGCATTAATTTTAAATGCTGTAAATATAAAACATATGTTCTAAAAGAATAATATACCTGAAAAAAATTACGGGATTAATTGAATTAAAACGCGAATACAATATAAAAATTTATATAATATAATATTTAATATAAAATGTAAATAATAATATAATATTTTTAAATCATGGTAAATTTCACAAAACTATATTAGAATTTATGATCATTTTTTTCATTAAAAATAAAAATTTCTTGTGAATTTCCAAAAAATAACAGTAACATGCTTTACTTTTGACTTGCAGGTATTTTAGAAGAACCGAATTATGGTAATGATACCGATTCCTTACTGAAAACAAAGCAAGTTTACAAATCTTGTATGGATGTTGGTAAGTAAATCATGAAATGTATTCAGTAAGGACCGTTGATACTGTGCCTAGAAACAAAAACAAAAAATTACTTAATTAAACAATCATATGAATGAATTGATTTGTTGCGTTGCTGCTTTCAGAAAATGACGCGGGAAAATAATCAAAGAATTAAAAAAACCCATAAAACATGATTTCAAAATAATTTTAGGAAGTGTTGCAATTTTGCGGCCCATAATGCATGAACCTCCACTTTTTTTTTTGGGGGGGGGGGGGGAGAAATGAGAAAGCATCATTTTAATAAACAAAGCCCCCCCCCCAAAAAAAAATGTGCATAAGTAGAATTTGATGGATCAAGAAATTTTCTTTTTGTATTAGATCACCAATCTTCAGCGGATAATGTGAAAAAATAATCAAACAATTTTAGAAACCAAAAAGCATATTTCAAAATAATTTTTCGAAGTGCTGCAATTTTGCAGCCCATAATGTATGAACCACCTCTGCTTTTTAGATGAAAATGAGAAAGCAGTATTTTAATAAACACTCCCCTTCCCCCGCAAAATGTGCATAAGCAGAATTTGATGGATCAAGATTTTTTTTCTTTGTTTTAGATCATGAAACTTCGGTGGATAATGTGAAAAAATTATCAAATAATTTTAAAAAGCAAAAAACATTCTTTCAAAATATTTTTTCGAAGCGCTGCAGTTTTGCAGCTCCTAATGCATGAACCTCCATTTTTTTAATGAAAATGAGAAATCAGTATTTTAATAAACACTCCCCTTCCTTCCAAAAAATGTGCAAAAGCATTATTTGTTAGATCAGAAATTTTCTCTTTGTTTTAGATCATGAATCTTCGGCGGATAATGTGAAAAAATAATCAAACAATTTTAGAAACCAAAAAACATGCTTTCAAAATAATTTTAGAAAGTGTTGAAATTTTGCAGCTCCAGATGCATGAAACTCCACTTTTTTTGGATGAGCATGAAAAGGCAGTATTTTAATAAACACTCCTCTCCCCCCCCCTCCCAAAAAAAATGTGCATAAGCAGAATTTGATAAATCAGGACATATTTTTCTTTATTTTAGATCATAGGTTCCGAAAGTGGTCCAGGTGGACCCCCCAGGGGTCCATAGGAGACCACACGGGGGTCCACGTAGACGTGAAAAGAAAACAGAGGTTCACAAGTTGTAAGTGGGGGTCCACGAAAAATTTTCTAGTTTTCATAATAAAGAACAAAAATTTTGGCTTGGATTTATCTATCAACTTAGGCAGGTAGCATCATTCACTAGGTAGGTAATCAAAAATATTCGAGACTCACTTCAAACACAGAATTGAATAGAACAATAGATAATAGTACAAGTGCACACCACATGTTGAGACTTGCAAAGTGCCGCCCGTGCACCCGCTCGTCTGGGATGCTTGTTTAGATCTGTTTGCAGGCATCTTACAATATTTCGTTGCTTATAGCGAAATCTGGAAAACCGCACAACATCGGAGAAGACTTAATTTTACCCGCTATTGAAGAGGTTTTAAAAACTGTTCTGCACAATCTTCCATTTGACGTGAATTCCTTTAAGTAACAACACTGTACAAAGACGTATTGATGAAATGAGCTCTGATATAGAAAGCTTCTTGTGTAATTATCTGCAAACCATTCATTTTTCTATTCCATTGGACGAGTCTACTTTGCCTGGTAATGAAGCATTATTATTGGCATATGTTCGATTTGTTATGGACGAAGAAATCCAGGAAGAGCTGCTATTCTCAAAAACTTTGAAGTCGGACACTAAAGGCGAAACGATATTTAATGTCCTGAGTAATTTTTTTACAGAAAAATCTATTCCATTTACAAACATTATTTCGGTGGCAGCAGATGGAGCTCCTGCCATGTTCGGGCGATATCGTGGGTTTATAAGCCATCTTAAAAAAATAATACCAGGACTAATTGCAATTCACTGTGTCATTCACCGACAACACCTTGTAGCGAAAATTTTGAGTGATAGATTGCACCAATCGCTTCAATTTGTGATTTACGCAGTTAATAAAATAAGAAGCAATGCTTTGAATACCCGTTTATTTGCACTATTGTGCGATGAAAATGATGAAGATTTCCAACGACTGCTCTTACATACTGAAGTACGCTGGTTGTCGAAAGGTGCATGTTTATCGAGATTTTACTCACTTTTCGAATCAGTGATAGAGTGTCTGGAAACTAAAGCACCATATTTAAAAGAAAATATGATCAAATATAAAGCGGACTTTGCGTACTTAACAAATTTGTTCATAAAATTCAATGACGTTAACTTGCAGTTACATGGGGACAGATTTCATTTAATAAAAAAAAAGGGTGTCATTTCGGCTTTTCTTGGTAAATTGAAATGAATGAAGCAAAATATTAGTCAGCGCGAATTCTCCCAGTTTCCGCACTTGTCACAGATAGAATGTCTTTATGAGGATATTCAGACATACGCTCAACATTTAAATACCCTGCATGATGACTTCAAAAATAGATTTGAAGATATTCTGACGATGGAAATACCACCATGGATCATAACCCCATTTGATGAAACGGAAGAGGCGAATGTGGTATTACAAGAGGAGCTACTTAGCTCAGCACCAACGAGGAACTGAAGGTGAAATTTAAGAAAGGCTATCAAACATTTTGGCTGCAGGCAGAAATCCCCGCAAAATATCCTGGGCTGTGGGAAATTGCGAGAAAATTTTTGATAGCGTTTCCCTCGTTATATCTTGTCGAAAGAAGTTTTAGTGCTGTTACCAACCTGTTAACAAAAAAAAAAAGGAGCAGATTGAACATCACAGAACGGGGAGATTTGAGATTACTTCTTACAAAACTGAAGCCAAATATTGATAATTTGCTGTCAATTCATCAAGTACATCCGTCTTATGATTATTTTTTATTATTGATTTACATTTCAGAGTTCATTGTTGATTTTTTGTCAACTATTGATTGTTTGTAATAATAAATGTTTATAATTTTTTATAACCACAAATATTATTTTAATAAATAGGACACAAGAAAATGTGCTACTTTTTTTTTTCCTTCTTAACACCCCCAATTTAGGGTGATATTTTTTAGGAGTTTGGGGAATACAGTAGAAATGTATCGGCAGGGGGTCTACCGAAAATAGTAAAACTTTGAAAGTGGTCTACGAGAAAAAAAAGTTTGGGAACCTCTGTTTTAGATCATGAAACTTCGGTGGATAATGTGAAAAAATAATCAAACGATTTTAAAACCAAAAAATATGCTTTCAAAATAATTTTAGAAAGTGTTGCAATTCTGCAGCCCCTGATGCATGAACGTCTCTTCTTTTGGATGGAAATGAGAAAGAGACATTTAAATAAACACAACTCTCCCCCTCGCCCCCCCGGTAAAGAAACCATTGTGAGTGACCATAATTTGATGGATCAAGAAATCTTCACTTTGTTTTAGATCATGAATCTTCGGCTCAGCACTTGCAAGAGGTGTTGTCCAGCATGGGCATCGGCGAGTGGCCTCTACTCAATCCGGACTGGAAGGAATGTCGGCTGGATCTCGAATGGAGGATGGCGAAGCTGAACGCAATTGGAATGTCCTCTCTCGTTCGACTGGAGACGTTTTTCAGACAGGATGCCGATTACCGATTGGAAGCAGCTGTAAGAATTCTGTTTTGAAAAAAAAATCTTTTGTTTATGTAATAATAATTAATACATATAAAGAAATTTTTATGGAGTATTATGGAAGTTTCAGAATGATTGAGTGTTTTTAAAAGTCTGAGACATTTTTAAAATACAGTACATCCCGAGTATCTGGTTGGCGGCTATCCGGCCTAGTTTTCTTTTATCGTAATTAAATGAGGAAGGTAAAGCGTTGCATTGGCAACATTGTCAAGGTATTGGAAGCGGTCTTCTGCTGCGATTCCTTCTACTGGTCGTGCGCAAAATACAAGTTGTAATAGGAAAAGAGCAGCGTTCTGCTCGTCATTCATTGTCTCGTCAATGTATAACGGACCTCAATTGTTGCCGTTGTTACTGATTATAACTGCATAGTACATATAATACTCGTAAATCGTTCTTGGGGTATTCTTAAAGTTTTTTTTAAGTATACCACAATGGAAATTACAGAATTTAGGTTAAAATGCAAATAGTGTATATCCTTTAACTTACTTTTTCTCTAATAAATTTTTGAAATATTCAGTGAAATATATAAACGTATATAAACTACCAGAGCCTCTTATTTTAACTCCAAACGTTACCAGCAACTGCTTCTATGATTTATCGGTCAGCGGCCGCGTTCACACTCTACGTGGTTTGCGATAAATGGAGAGCTTAGTACTCAATAAGAAGTGTGAAAATACGTATCATAACAGGGAAGTTTTTGTATAAAAACTTCGTCTTCTGATATTGATGGGCAAAGAAATGAGTTCAATGAGCTCCGGCCTGCCATTCCGCCTCATTAGGTGAATACTCGGAAATCTACTATACAATAAAAGATAGAAAAATGCTATTTGCACAGAATAAACGGAAATTAAATAGTTTCATTTCCGTTAATAATGAATAGTTAGGTTTTTTTTCTGTCAAGAAATCAGAATTTCTTGGCTACATACTTTACAGTTTAAATCACCAACTTCTTTTACAGCTGTTGAAGTAATACTTTACTAAGGATAAGTTAGTGAATAATGTAGAGCTTTATAATTCTCAATGTGCCACGCTCCACACCTAACAGAATGGAAGTATGATTTTTCTCCGTAATAAGTTGCATTTCAGTTGTTTATATTTTTTTCTACCATTAAAAAATGTGTTTAAGCACTATAAATTATGTAGTATTTTTCTAAAAACTACGTTTAGAATGAAAAAAAAACCCCACTGAATATTCGTAAGTCACTACTCCACTCATTGTCTTGCTGTATGTAACGAATACTGCAAACACTTAAAAATTTATTTAATGGTATAAATTGTAAAATATGCATGCAATGAATTCTGATTAATGCAATTTTATTTCTACCCAGTTTCCGAAAGCAGCATTTTGTTATCTTCTGTAAAATATTGACTTTTTAAACTGCCAAACGTAAGTGTAAGTAAACAACTTAATGGAGTAAATATTTCAACCGTTTTATTTCAAATAATAAACTTTTTATAAATGTGTAAACTTTCTACCTTTCTTAACATTTTGTAAATTAAATTTAAATCATCTAGTATTATACTTTATGTGGTCACACAATTCAGTAATTTTAGATTGTTTGGTAAAAATATCATTTTCTCAAAACAAAGCACTTTTTCAGTAAATAATCATTTGCTGTCTATGGAAGATGATGGTGATCTACGAGATGGTCGTGTTTCTGATCGTTAATTAGTATCTTCAATTCTTTTAATCTTTTGTTCTCTTCAAATGTAAACAAGCTTAATGGAACAAGTCTCGGCATACTTAATTTTTTAGCTGGTTTCTTCTTGAATTCAAGTACTGTCATTTTAAACTGAATATTACCAACTGCCAGTACTTGTTCACCTAATTCGGACTTAAACACATAGTTCAAAAATGAACAGCTTATATATATATATATATACATAAAAGGTTATCAAAATTAAAGCAACTCTACTCTGAGCACTCTAAACAGCAAACTACTCAGTATAAAGGCTCCAAAATTGTCGAACATACTATTCAAGACATGGAGAAATGGATTACGCAAAAAATAATTTTTTCTTTCTCCCTCTTACCTCCTGTTTTTGTGCCGCGCTGTGAGTGGACGGGCCTTGTCCGCGCCTCTTGTAAATAAATCCTGCCTCCCGGGAAGGAAATAAAACAAACTTAAAAATTCAAAGTGTCTTCTCTGTCTTCGGCAACGACTCTACTATCAAAAATTACGTTTACACACACACACACACACACACACACACATATATATATATATATTCAAAAGCATAATGCTACAGCATATTTTAGAAGTTAACCATTCAGGGAAAAGTAATAACATAAGTTGTCCAATTTTTAGTCATGTTTTTAGTCAAGTCCGAGTCAATGAATAATTAATGGGTTGTTTGTAATATTCAATCTACAATGATAATACTTGAATCCAAGAAGAAAACGTAATTTAAAAAATTAAGTATGCTGATTTCTTCATTTTAACGTTTAAAGTAATATCTACTTTTTTAAAAATCCATTGAATGATTTTGAGTATGAAAACTATAAAAAGTTTCAAGATTTTTCTTTATTATAAATGTTTCTTTCTGTAATAGTGTTGTTTACCCTTTACTTATATTTCTGAAAGAGTGTAATAAGAAATCTGTAATTTTTTCCTTTAGCTTGGCCCTTAATAAACGTGAAATTTACATGTTTATTCAATTGTTCAGTAGCTTTTAAAAAAGGATTATGAGATGGTGAAAAGTTGGCGATGAAGGGTATGAGATGAATGTATTAAGAAAGTTTCCATTTATCGTATTTAGATGAGAATTGCTCGCCCTCTCGTTTTTGTGAACGACTGTTCCGACGAGGACGCCAACTCAACAATGATATTAGAAAAAGTAGTGGAACACAGAAAAGCACTCATAGCAGTATTGGAATTGCTTGATGTAAACGTAACCGATGCTGTAGAAGCTGATATAGACGAATTATTTATTTTCGATCATGATTTCTGCAATGCTACCCAGGTGAGAATTAGATGTTTAAGATATCCGAACACGTTCGGAGCACCTTTTTTTTTTTTTTTTTTTTTTTTTGTTTGTTTTGTTTGAAAAACATGTCGTAGACGTACTTTAATCGTATTTCTGTGTTTAAGACTATTAAAGATTAGCAAAAGAATGTAAATATTTAAAATAAACATCAATAATTTTTGAAAATTGGCATTTAATAGCATAAATTTAAGCATAAATTAAATAAAAATAGCATAATTAATTCTTAAAAATCTTCAAATTGGCTACCCCAAAAACTATTACCCTCATCAGAACAACACTTATACCAAAATAAACTTAATAGCTTTCTCTAGGGAATGAACTACAAGCGTTTGGTTATAATAATAAATAAAAATTTTAGAACCAGTCAAAGATTTATCATGAAATTTTTAGTAAATTTATAACATTATTATTCAAATAATAGGCTGTAAATTAAAAAATATTCACTCAATCTAAATTCTGTTTGTTCATTCCTCAGAAAATAGTGTAAAGGCAAAGTCCACCAAATTTCATAGTAATATGATAATTATATTTTGAATCATTTGATTTGAAGTGAGCAAAAAGTAAGTAAAAATCAGTTTTGTGAAAAATGCATTTAAAGCATACAGTAACGTTTTTTAATAATAAATTATGTATGTACATACTTAAAATTCCCCATATTTTTAGGTTATACCTTCTTCCTCCACATCTTTTAATAAGTTTCCTTTTTTAATCCTTTTGGGGTTTTTATGACAATTTTTAGATTCATTTATTTCGCCTAGATTCATTTATTGTGTCTTTGTCGAGCTCAGCAAATGCTTTAATTGCAATTGCACTAGGATACACTCCAATACCCTTAAGAATATTCAGTAATCCTATAAAACCTTCGTTAAAATGTATTACAGACATAAATGCCTCTAATCTGAGGGTTCGGAGCTCAACAAAGACATCTCTAGATACAAATTTCTACAAAATACCATTGAAATTCTCATTGCCCTTTAGCGTTTTTTTTTTTTTTTTTTTTTCAAAATTCCGTGCAAAAAAGTTTTTATATTTAAAACTAAATTTGTGTTATTACAAACTTTTAACATGTTTTTGGGCTTTTAAATCGGTGTTTCCGGTTATTTAAATGTTCACTTCCAGTTTAGCGATCATTACGAAAATATTAATACCTTGACTTCTAATTAATGTAGAGACAAAAGTAATCGTGTTTTGGATAGTTCTATCCAATAAAAGATTTTTTAAATACAATTTTTAGAAAAAATCGACCTTTGCAACCTTATAAAAAACCAGTCAAATAAAAATACCTTAGTTTTATTTTGATTTGTAAGTGTATATTTCAATTGAAGCTTCAAAGATACATTTATTGAAATTTGTATAAGAGAAGCTTCAAAAAATACATTTGAAGCTTTTTTGAAAACAACACAAATAGTTGTCTGTGAAAATTCGGAAATGAAAGTTTTCTTGTATTTTTGAAATATTTGTCACTTTTCAGAAATGCTATAATAATGCAGAAGATGCTCCAAGAAAAGGAAAAGAAAGATTTACCTTGCACAAACTGGCAGACGCTGCTCCTCAGGTAAGTATTGATTTCTAATTCAATCCTTCCGTTTCAGTTATAAAACATATTTCGTCTTAAGTTGAATTTTTCAAATGTTTAAGAATAATCAAATAAGATTTTTTCAAAAGTTTAAAAAGATCGCTGGTTTCCGTTTTAATTTCGAAGTCTATAATTAGAGTAATTTTCAAAGATTGTTTATAATTTATATAAATTGCAATTGCTTGCAGAATACGAGGGCTGAAATTCATGTGCAAATATGTAATTTTTTTTAATTACAACCAGTCACCCCGTTACCACAGAAATAAATAATATAAACAGAGATTATTGTGAGTGATTGTTATGCTTATTAACTATCTAAATTTTTGCATAAGAAAACAACGGCCTTGTATAAGAAACGACTTTTGTTGTTTTGCACAACAAAACAACTAAAGTTCAGAGAATCTTCAAACTGTTGGTAAAAGGCTAGAAATTTTTTCCACCATTTCTTTTAATATTTTTTATTTCCAGGCTATTGTAATATTGTGCTAAAATTACTATCCATAATTAGTCTTCTTTTAATTTCTTTGAGTTCGACACATCCTGTTATGCAATGCCCTATTTTTCCACATATACATGTGTTGTCTTGCTTCCGAATCTGTAGAAGTATTCAGGAAATCTCCCATGTCCCGATATAATTTGCACTATCATCTGTTAAAATATTCTTTTTTTAATTTTTGGTTCCGGTATGAATTAATATGTTATGCGTCTTTTGCAAGATATTATTCATCTATACTTGCAAACATCAAATAATTGAATTTGTAATCGAAAACCTCATCAATACCGTTAATCTCTGGATCAAAATTAAATTGCTTTTTCTAAATTCGCTGCAAAATTTCTTTTAAGTATAAGGTAATATGTGTTGGGCCAAACATAGGGTTATATAATTTTTAAACATTTGCATGGATTTGTTTTCAATATTTCATCAGTTTCATTAATTTAAATGAATGTAACTTTTCATTTGCTTTTGTAAAGTTTTCTTCTCAAAATTACAACTTTCTGAGTCATACAATCATTCCAATAGTTTATTTTGGGGGATGACTAAAGGTGTATCCATATTATTGAAATTGAGCGATTTTGAATTCCAAAGCAAGATTCGGGACAGTATATGAGCTGTAGATGCAACACTTGAGTTACCCTTACCTACACTCGGTATCGGGGTTATTTGAATGACTGCCGTTGCAACAGCATGAAGATGGGAACTAGGTTGAATCTTATATCCATCCTCGACCTGTTGCAATCTCTCCCGAAGGAAATACTCACCATCATGAAAGTGTAAGCAACTCAATCCCACAGCCTTAATGTATTCACCAGTTAAGTGAGAATAACCATAATGGCAGCTACCCATATCTGAGGTATCCCAGCGTCGGGAGCTATAAACTGTAAATGCAGAGAAATTCATATTTTTCATCAAATACATCTTCGATCACTGTGTGCGTTATAATTTATATCTTGGCAGCTCTTCATTTATAGCATCACGAGTATTTTCTTCATTTTTAAAAGAATATTTTTAATATAAAAGTCTATACGTTCATACATTTGAAATTCCAGAATGCAACAGTGGAATAAAGTGCTATGAAAACAATGCTCTGAGCGATTTCACCTACATACTACACAAGAAGAATAAATGCCGACACGTAATTCAATGATTTGAACATAGCATAACTGAAATCGAAAGAAGAAGGTTGTAGGTTTTATCCTCTGATAATAATTTTATCTATGATTCAAAAATTGGTAGATCGATCTGGGTTTTTTTAATGTGTCGCATGCTGCAGTTGAGCTGACCTTGAAAGGATTTTCTTGTTTTTCTTTCAAGGGAAATTCCCATAATTTCAAGAAGGTACAGCAAGAAAGCTTTGACATTTAGGTAATGCCGCATTTCCCTTTTATCATGAACCCTTGAGTCATAGACGTGAACAGATTAGCTGAGATAATTAGTTTTATCATCTCTCTATATATATTCTTAACGAATGGTATTCAAAAAATTGGTAAATCATGCTGGTTTTTACAACGTGTTGCTAGTTACAATTTAGCTGTCCATTGAAAGATTTCCTTGAAGTGGAATTCAGGTAATCTCTGGTATATAATCCAAGGTCGCTAACCTTCAGAAAATGCCATATTTCCCTTTTATCATGGATGTAAGTAGATTAAAATCAATTAAATGAAATATAGCGTATGAAAAAAGAGGAATTTTCTACTAGAAAGTTTTCAGAAGGAGATTGTGTTTTTGTTTTCTTTCATTTCATGCAAAATTTATGAAAATTCCATCCTTTTAGATACTTATCATTTTCCTCAGACCTCATATTTAATTGTTCCTAATATTTCTTTAACTTTATTTTAATACAAGTCCATTCAGAAATATTTACGTGTGTCTCTGATATTTTAAAATCCATAAAAATTGAAAAAATATTAATGGTTTCATTTATCATATAACTAGCTTTAGCAATTCATAATTCATATTCAATCATTGTGCATTATCCAATGATTCGAAAAATGATTTTCAGTTGAAACATATTTTTTTCTCATTTGTTCAGATAAATTGGGTCAGGTGGCGAAATATAGTTTTCAGTGAACTCAGACTCAATTTTCCTCACGATAAAGAAGATATTTACGTTCATCAAATAGAAAACTGCATCGAAGATCTAGATGGATTGTTGCGGAAAACTCCAGCAAAGTAAGAATATGAAAAGTTATTTCATTTTAGAAATCAAAATCGGAATGAGAAAAGTTAAATATAATGTATTCTTTTGGAAAACTTCGGATGGATGTACGATTAAAAAGCTTCAGAACGTTAAATAGTGGGAAATGGTGCTTCATTTCACAAGAAAACTCGGAGCTCAGAAAATAAAGCGCGGTGGAGGTAACAGCATTTGCGGAAATCAATAACATACCATCTGACAGCAAATCATTACTTAAATATTAAAATTACACAGCAGCGTTCAATGCATGTACTCGCAACGCTATCCACATTTGAAAGAGAGATCTTCTCGTATGAGCAATTTTTTACTGTCTCCAGTTAGGGTATAGAATTTTGTAGAAGAATCTCAAATTCACAGATCTTCACATTGATTAAAAAATTTTGTATTTTTCAAAATCTTCATTTTTTTTTGTAGGTTTGGTCATTCAAGTTCAGTTTCATTAAACATACATCCATTAAGAGTCCTCTTTCCAGTCATAACATACTTAGCAGGAGAGGATTTTAATAATATATAACAAAACAGAATAATATGTTTACAATATATTTAAAAACAGAATGTTGGAAAAACGTGACGTAACGTTGAAAGACGCAACGTTGAATGTAAAAACGTATTTTTATTAATGTGTTAAAATAGGAGAAATATTTTTTTTTTTTTTGTGAAGATTCCGAAAGTTTTTAAAAGGTTGTAAATACTTGAAGGACCGAAAATAATAATATACGAAAATTAAACAGCGTTGAATGCTACAAAATAGAAAAATTCTTAAACTGTTATCAAAAATTAAAATATATAGTGTACCAATTTAACATTTTAATCCGCATCTGATGTTCTTGTTACTTTGATTTGACACTTAAATTTTTGATTAAAAAAAAGTAAATTAAATTTTTTGAAAACTATTTAAAATGTACTTTCAAGTGCTTTTTTGTCATTATATTCTACTTTTATTTTTTCAAATTGCAATTAATTATCATAAATGCTGTAGAATGCTGTATCAGATTCCACACCAGATAATGCCACTTCCATGGATTAAAAATGTAGTCAGATTTCTACAGACATAAAAATCATGAATTGTAATCGAGAACAAGCATTTCAGCATACTAAACACGCAGATTTTTTTCACCCGGTAGTGAAAAATCTGTTATAAAAACTCCGTCTTAAAGGAAATAGATAGACTTAAGTAACTTAGACATAACAGATAGACTCACAATAGACTTTCAGTAACTTGAAAAATTTTCATATTTCTGAATATTTCAATTATTTCAGATTATCGTCTATTTCTTAATCATTAATTTATGATTCATTATTATAAATATCAAGTAATGTTAAAATTAATTTTTTCCCGTTATTGACAACCAGGAAAAGCATTAGTACTAACCAAAATTTAATTAAATTAATCGATAAGCTAGAGATAATAGCCTGAAAATTTAAAATATTTCATTGTCATTAAAAACACAAATTGTTACAAAATTTTTAAAAGCAAAGCATATCAAAGAGCAAATGAAAAATCAGCTAAACATTTTACCTTTATTAGTTTACCGAAACAAATCTAGTTAAATAAAAATATATAAAATTAAACCAAAAAAAGTTTATATATTTATTTATTTTATAACGCTGAATAATTTTTTTATGAAACAATTGTTATTTAAGTTGCTTCTATTACGAATTAACTTTACTTATTGCAGGGTTCTGTCCAATTATTTGGCTTGGAAATTTGTTTTAACTCATTTAGGGTATTTGGGAACTCCTTTTCGTCAAGTTCTTGAAAATCATCCGTCTTTGCCAGAAGATGTAAGCGAGCAGTTCGACATCGTTCCAAAGTATTCCATCCCCCTGTGGAAACAATGTGTTGGTTACATTCAAGGTCATATGCCTATGAGTGTGTTAAAGGTATATCAGGATCGTCTTGAGCAAGAAGGAGCTGATGAAGCAGCAGTAGGTTGAAAATTGCCTTTTTTCTTGAATCATTTATTAGTAAGATAATTGTATGAAAACTCTATTTGTGGAAATGAAACCCAAAAAGGTGAATGTGAATAGTGGAAAATAAAATTTTATCCCTCTCAAAAAGGCCGAAGAAGTGGTAATAAAAATAAAATAGATAAGTACATACATAAAATACAATAAGCACACAGAACAACATATTCGACAATAATTTCACAAGCAATAGTAATAGAAAACTGCATAATGCAAAAAAATAGAAAACTCACTTTGCAATAAACACTCCAAGAAAGAATCCAATTGACTGATTCCCTTAAGTCTATATGTTTTCAGATAGGGAATGGAATATTATAGAAGAACTCTCGGATCTCGGTTCCTAATAGAAATAGAGCTTGCATTTTCCAGTCTTCATTTTTCATCAAAGTCGCCAAATATCTAAATAGACCTAAGTTTTACGCCAAAGTCGAGATCATCGACCTTGTATCTAATATGCATCCACCAAATTTTAGTAAATTTCTTTTTCTTTCAAAGAGATTCAATATACCAGGAAGCATATTTCAGAATCGTAATAATAATTTGTTTTTATAAATTTCAATTATTGACGTGAATTTAAAGTCTTCTGAACTTTTATTTGTGACGTCTGTGATGTGAACTGGCCTAATTTAATTGCCTACAGAAGGCTATTAAGAAGATTTGATAATATTTTTATATATTTTATTTATAAGACGACATCGCAATTGACGATATAGGAAGAGACGGTATTTGAATGTAACTTAATAAGTCGAGTGTTGATTAATCAAAACCCATTACTGACGAATGAACTTATGGTGTACAATACTTATTTTTAATAGAATGGATATGATTAAGAAATGGTTGGTTGAGGATCTCATTCGTTTCATGTACATTCTATTGCATTAAAAAGTTATTCTAATGTTATTCAATCACTGACATGAATTTAATGTCATTTTAATTTTCACTTCTGAGCCTTAGTCAGTGAAGTGGTGTTATGTCAAAAAGCATGGAAAATTATCAGTAAGAAGAATTCGTTAATACTCTTGAAAAAACTTTAGATAATCAGACGATATTATATGGTTTTTGATGCTATCAGTGGGCGGATTATATCATATAACCGTGAACATGCTTAAGATATATCATAATTGTTTAAACTATACGGAACTGACGAAAAACGGTAAATTGAGATGTACTATAATATGTATTATTATATTGCAGAAATAGAGCCTAAATAACATTAAGAATTGCATATTTTTGTTGTTATGAAAATGCAACTATGTCTTTGAAACATGATATTCAGAAGATATGAAGAGTAAATAAACAATTTTGTACTAATAATAATGATAGCAGATGAAAAAATATATATTTAAATTAATTTCAAAACATATAATAAGTCTTTATATATTTTATCTTTTTATAATATTTACATTTTTATCCATATTGATATTAAAAACATAAACATAATTTAATTTTAAAGAACTATCTCTTGAAGGTTTAACATTACAAAATGATTTTTACAGAACTGATTTTTTTTTCTGATGCTATATTAGAAGTCTTCGCCAACTTTATCTCCACTGCCCTCCACTTATATTTTTACATATTCCTGTGGGAAATATTTTATATCCTGTGGAAATTTCCTGCATCGGAAATATTTTATCTTACCAAAAATGTTGAGAGATAATTTTTGAAATTAATAAATAATTATTTTTAATAAAATATTTTGCATTTTATCATGATAACAAATTAAATTTTTATTTTCCAAAATTGCCATATATGCAAATAATATTTAGAAACAGATTTATTACATACATTCGATTCTCTAATTTATTAATTGTCTATATTTGCTTTCCAATTTTAAAAAAAGTACGGTTGAAAACCGAAAGTATTCATGATATGGAAATTGTTATAGGAAGGATAATGATTCCAAGGACAAAAGATATCAAATAGCTAACAATTTGCCAGATGTATTCAAGCATCATTAAAGCCGGAAACGTGAGATTATTTATCTTTCAACTTTCGTACTTAAAATTATTTCGGGGGAGAAATGTTGAGAATATTGTTGTTATAAGCCTAAGAAACTGCAGAACACAACTTCATTCTTTCAGTTCAGATTATCTAAAATAACAAAGAAGTACAAAAGATATTGGCCTTGAAATAAAAAAAAGACTTATAAAACGATAATTGATCATAATAATTACATTGTTCAGTCAGCGTGTGTTTACCGACGAGTTCTATGCTCTTTTGTATTCAAATATGCTTTATGCTCAAACGTGCTTTGTGTTCAAAGAACTTTCTAACTGGAAAGATTGCAATTACAACATTAAATATGGAATCAGAAAAGTAAAGAAAAAATACATAATATTTACATCGAAAGGAATCATTTCATGTGACGTCACTGTCACATTATAAGTGGAATCTATCCTCCAAGTGAAAATCTAGTAAAATTCGGATTGGAATTCCATAGCAGACAGCAAAATAAGTTCTGAAATCCATTCAAGACATATCCATTACGAGCATTTCATACCTGTACCCACACAAAAAAGTTGTCTCTTCTTTCACGATTGGGCATTCGTCAGCCTCAACATTATTCATCATTATGCTGACAGAAAAATCGAGAAACTATAAAATTTTGCTCCGTAAAACAATTTTCAAACTTATGAGGCCTGCATTGGTCTTTCATTTCTATAAAAACATTTTTGAAAAATAGATTTGATAGGAAACAGCAAATATTTCAAAATTCAGAAGAAATGAAAATTGTAGATGCTTCTTGGTAAACAGGTAAAAAATCTTATATAATGATTTTAAAATTAAGCCTTTTTTTTGACATTTAAAAAGATTTTAAAAGAATATATTTGAAAAAATTTTCCAGAGTCTTTACGAACTGTTGCAATTTTTAGCTTGCAACCCAAATGGTCTGAATTCCTAGAAATATTGAAACGATGTCGGATCCACTTATTACTCAAAATTCTGCAGAAAAGAGGGCATTGATTAAACTGTCTTTGCTAACCCATAAACCGTTTTCTTCTATCCCATATTCATCATATGGAAGTGCATAAAGTTGCCTTTTAGCTTGCGGAACATTATCATTTACCATCTAGCAGAGTCGAACCTGGTAACTAAAACGATAATGTGTCAGCCACGTATTCGAGATGGTCATCTGGCGGGTAATCATCTGGCGGGTTACTGGCAAATAATTCACATATAATCTAACTGCTTTTTATCTTACTCTATGCTTGACATCACAAGCGTGATTTCTGCAATGTGTACCATGTATCGGAAATTAAATTATGGAGTCACAACTTTTATACACCATACGATCATGAACTGTCCAACTTATTTTATACAAATATCTAATGTCACTGAATGATAATTTTATATTAAGAACGTTCCAATTAAATCATATTAAATACATGTGGTATTTCTTTTTTAATAGATGGACGCAATTTCAAGCACTATAAAGAATGAATTTCGAATTATTATGAAGGACACCAGAAGTCTTCTAGAAAACGATCGTGTTAAATGTGTGCACAAGGTAATCTTTTTTTCCCCCCAAATATATATCATTTTCTTATTATTTTAAAGACTATAACATTTCCACAAGTTAATCAGTTTAAGAATTTTCTAGTATTATCTTGAATTTTTCTTTGAATGTTTTATTGATTTATTTTCGTCATCTCCTTGGACATCTTGATTACCTGGTAATAACATATGTTTTTAGGACTTGAAGGTTTGAAGCTCGAAAATTCTATGCTTTGATTATTAATAAAAGATTACATTGTTTTTTTTAGCGATTATACCTTTATTTTCTCATATACCTGCTAGTCTCAGTTGAAAGAGCAGAAAAGTTTATCATATTACATTTTCCGGAGAATTACTTTTCTATATCCTTTCATGACAATTATACAATTTAGTGAAATTAAAGTTAACATTGTTTTCAAATACATGTTTTAATTATATAAAATCTTTCTGTAATCGTTTTAAAACAATTTTAAATGATTTTTGAAGCAAATATATAAGTAGATTTTTAGCCATACATAAAGTGCTAATAATATAACTGTTGTGACAATTTTCAAGCAATTAATATTTTTAATAATATTATTGGTATATGCGTATTTTATTAATAATATATATATAAATTGTACCAATAGTATGCTGTCACATAATAAATAAATAATCCTATCTCCATATTAACTCTAAATAACATTCCTTTTAATTTTAATTTTGCACTCAGCAATACTTTCACTTCTTAAAAAGTAATTTATTTTCTGCAATTTAGCATGCCCCTAATCAACATGAACTAATTATTCAATATGAGCGTTAAAAAAATAATACAATCTAATAACATAAAAATACAAAAAAATATCATCCATGGAAATATTTTTAAATCCCATTTGGTATTTGGTCTTGAAAATTCTATGTCATTTATTTATGAGAGATGCGGCATAAAACGTAATAATATTATAAAATAGAACTTTCCGATGTTAGTCTTTTAATGAATTTTAAAGCGTGCATTATTATTATTATTTTACTAGCCGTCTTCGGTGACCAGCTGATTCGCCTGATATTAATTATTTAATTTCAAATAAATATTTAAAATATAACTTCATGTCCATGATTTCTTCCAACTGTCAGATATTAAAGTCGTTTTACTTTAATTATCTTACATATTTTTTTTTATTATTTTGTACATGAATCTTTCTAATGAAGACCAATCCCATAGCACTATAGCACTTGTAAAAACGTAATTGTCAGATTATCTATCTCCTGGTTTCGCATGACTAAACAGATATTAAATTAAATAAGCAGATATTAAATGTAAACTAAGCAGATATTAAATAAGATCCTTCTTCTATAGCTTTCAGTAATGAAAGGTAATCACACTGTTTAATATTTGATAAAACAATGAAACCAGTTTGAATTTCAGGGGTATAATGTAATCTATTATTAAAATTTAGACAAAAAATTTGCGAAAATTCAAAACAAAATCTGCACGACTAATAAATTGATATAACTTTTAAAAAAACCATTTTCTATATTACAATTTTTGTGCAATAATATTTTCTAAAGTTTAGCAAGAAAAAAACCCCGCTAAAATTCAGTTTAATTTTTAATCGATTAAAATCTCAAAACAATCACTCTAATACGTCCATTTCCACTCTCTAAGGTGTGTATGGACCAAACGTTATGGCTATAGAGCTCCAATACACACAATTAATCTTTGTTTTTGATAGAAATTAAAAACGAAGCAAATAATTTCTCATCAGTATCAATTGTAATTATTATTATTTTTTATTATTGTTTCTATTTTAGATTGATAAAATTCAAGTATCTTTGGCGTATCCACCAAAAGATGATAATTTCTTTGCAACATTTTATTCAAGTGTAAGTACATTTCTATAATTTCCGAATAATATTTCTTTTTGTTGTAGTTGTTGCAAATACTAGAATATAAGTGAAATAATATTAAAGTTAACCATCTTCGACATCAGTAGATTCACCATAATTATTGTCGATAATTATTGTACCTCGATAATTATTGTCGATAATTATTGTACCTATTCACCATAATTATTGTACCTCGGTTTCAGTAATATTCTAAGCAAAGTATTTTTAAATTTCAAATTTGAGCAGAAATATAATTTTGCACTTCTTTGAAGTTTTACTCTTTTTCTATTTAGTGCGCTGTGTAGCTGCAAATTCTTTCTATCTGTCAACTTGCCTAGCATTCAAACTTTAATTTGAAATGAAAAACTTTCGATTTCTAATAATCTGATAATCTACTTTTAGCATCGAAAGATCTTATAAAGTAATATAACTGCAATAATTCAGTATAGGATTTGTTTTGTGTGTTTATGAGTAATTCCAAATAGGCTCCGTAACTTTGGTTATAACTCAAAACGTTTTGTTTATTTATTCAATAGCACTTTTTGTGCAACAGTAAAAAAAGCAAAACTTCAAACTTCGAGAACAATAATATATTTTTATACATTCAATTATATTAAGAGAAGGAGAAATGCTTTTAAAAATTTGCAAACTATAAAATAATTTTCATCAATTTCATTTCTTACTATTGAAGTTAAACCCTATCAGTAATTAAAATCTAGAAAAGAAATGAAGATTTTATTAAAAGCAGAGCTTGAAAAGAAAATAAAGCCAAGTCTTTGAATTTTAGCTTCATACATAGGAAGAAAAATGTAAAATAAATTATTTGTAATAACAATAAGTATGTTTTGAATTTCCTAATAGTCATAAAACTATTCCTGTAAAATAAATTCTGAAATTTATTTCAAAATTAATTAAAGTTCGAGTAAAACTTTTACGTCATCTAATATGATTGTCAGAAAAGATAATATTATGAATTTTTCAAATTTTGTAAGAATCAGTTATAAGCTGTAATATTTCTATGAAATTATCAAAAAAATGTCTAAATATAATTTGATTTTTAATTAATTGAATTTTTAAAAAAAGTTCCACATTTTAGATTTCAAAATGTTTTCATACTAAATTTTATGGCTGCAGTTCTATTTCCAGCGATTTGTCTTATAGAACATGAGTACACATACTCACATTCTTCTTAAATAGTGATCGTTAGTGTGTTTTAGTTACTAGCAAAAACTACATCTAACTTCCTTAGTGTATACAAAATAACGTTACTCTGGATTATGAATGTTTAATTTTATTAAAGAAATATCCAAATATAAGTATCCAATGTCTGCAAGTAATCCAATGTATCCAAGTAATATATAAAAAACTTGTCTTCATGTAAAAATATGTAAAAGTAGAAACTAATTGATAAAATTACATGACAGTGTCTCTTAACATTATGAACAAGATATAAAAGTGGTAATGAAAAAAAAGTATTAAATAAGGTGATTAAAACCAATTGCTTTAAAAAATTTTACTAAAATTTTGTAGGGATGTTTCCCTACAAGCATTTGCATGTCCCCTGTTGAAGCATGAATAAATCTTAGATGATGTTGTTTAAAATAGGGACATTCAATTGAAAGGTGAAAAACCGTTACAATTAATTGGCATTTCGAGCAGAATGGTGTTTGATCACCGAATAAAAGATGTTTATGTGTAAACCGTGTGTGGCCAATGCGGAGTCTAGACAATTTAACGTCTAGCTCTCGAACTGGTAAACAAGGCGAGAATGAAATAATAGGTTTTATAGCGTCAAGTTTGTTATTAATTTGATCATTCCATGACTCCTGCCAGAGTGAATAAAAATGACGTTGGATTGCATTTTTCGCATCACTGAATGGGATGTCTCTCTGTTGAAGCAAAGATACACTATTTGCAGCATTACCCGCGAGCTTATTACCAGTGATTCCGACATAACTCGGAATCCAGCAAAATAGTATCTCAAACCCCTTTTTTTGGAGAATCCTTAGAAGACCTAGAATTTCCAGAGCAAATGGATGAATCTAGTTTTGAATATTGGAAATTATTTTCAATGAGTTCATACTGTCCGTATAGAACAAAATTTGCACTCAGAACCTTGCTATAGATAACGATAATAAGTTTAATATTTTGTTTCCATTTAGATGGGACCAGCTAGAAATAATTTCATGAGAAATGGAATGGCATTGAGATCTATCAAACTGAAAAAATTAATGGAAGGAGTGTCTACTTCAAAGTCTGAACAAGATATGGATATTCTTCTTCAGACGTAAGATTTTTATGTAGATATTATGATTACGATTTCAAATTAAAAACTGTTTGACGAAAGAGGAAACAGAGAAAAAATTGTAGATCCTTAACAGCAGTATATGCTGTTATTCTTCAACAGAAGGGGTTACTGTCGTTTAAATTTTATTATACAGGTTGTCTCTGAATTCATGGGCCAGACGTTAAGAATAGGTGAAATACATGTAAATAAACACTTTTATATTGCAATAGAGAGTCATGATAAGTAAGTGTAAGTAAATACAAACAAGGCATAAAATATGGTGCCTACGAGAGGTCAATTGATTCTGATAATTACCTCCCTGCAAATCTTTCAGTCGCTGCTACAATTATCCGTGAAGCTGTTTATCGCCTGGCATCTTCGAATCATTTTCTCAATGCTGCCAGACCTGAATCGATGTGGGTGGTGGCACATTTTGGAATTTACTGTAATATTAAACAAATAAAGGAATTTTCATTTTCTCAGTATTTTTGTTCTTACTGCCAACACTTCTCATTACCGATTTCAAATTGCTATGCTTCTTTATATGTATTTTACCTATTCCTATGTTTACCCACCCATGTAGTGTTTGGTCCCTGAGGAGGTAAGTTATTCAATTTTAATAACCCATGAGCCTTAAGTTCGACTCAAGAATTCAGGGACATTCGGTACATACATGTTTGTGTGTGGGTATGCGCGAGCTCCCTCTTTTTATATACACAGATAGATGTACCTGATAATGATAACGTGTAACGTTGTTTTCTTTATTCCTCAAGAAAACAGAGTTAGTTAAACATAACAAAAATGTATACAAAGACAAAATCTACATGAATCAACAATATACACACAAACAGCATATGGTTATTTAAATAACAGCGTTATAACATCCAGATTACAGTTAAAAAGCTTCAGACTGAAGAATGCACTTCACTCGCTTTATTCTCTCGCTTTATGTAAATTTTCCAACGGGACATCGAAAAATCAAGAATTATCATCTAACTTCTGCTCTCAGTATAGATATCGCCATTATTCTCATATTTTCATGCACCTTCATTTATGTCGCCAAGGCTAAAGAGAGTCATTGATATGACATTCATTCAGCATCCATTAAAATATCTATAAATCTTTCTTCCTTACAATTGCACTAACTGAGCATGGAACATGATGTTACAGATTCATAACAATATACAACACACTTTTGAAAACATCTATTTTTAGAACTTATTAAATTTTCAGAACAGATATAACCTTTCTTTTGTCGATTTATCAGCAATACGTTGTCTTTAATAAAACTGTTTCAGAAGGAAAAAAATAAATCATTTATCTTTCAGGTGAGTAAATACAAAGCGAATTATAAAATTCAAAAAGTTTTAATTGTGTTTCATAGAGTCCATCATATCTGGCATCGTCATAACAATGCATTATTATTAAATATTGTTATTCATGAATTTTTAGTTAATAAAATCTAATAATTTCATATCACACAAAAATTTACTTAAAAATTATTTACTTTTTTTCAAAACAATTTCATTTATTTTCTTTTTAAAATGGAAGATTAATGCTATCAAGTATATTTAGGTTTCATAAAAAATATATTTATGATCATTTTCTATTTTCAAGTTTGTTGCCTTGTTTTTATTGTTAAAAAATCATTATTAAAATTTATACTTACTTACAAAACGATAGAAGGTTTAAAATTCTTAAGTAATTCTTTTATGTTTCATTGAATAAAATGCTCATTTTTGTTCCAGGATTTTTCCTCCTTTACAAGTTGCTCTTCGGATGTCGTTTGATAGTGATTTCGTAAGTAAGTATTATCTTTTTTTAAAATTATGGCCAAAATCCTAAAATGAATTCATGAATTATTTATTTTTACTACCATCTAATAAAAGTTTATAAATACTTATTAATAAATGTTTCAAATTTACACTATTAATCTTTGTTTCTGGTATATTGTGACATAATCTTTTTTTTTTTTTTTTTTTTTGTCTAATAGAAATCTTTTGAGAAGAAAGAAACAACAAACTTATAGATCCTACCTCCTTTTCTTAATGATATTTACTTAACTATACTACTAAACTTAATGATATTTGCTAAAATATATGATTTTCTGTTACATTTTAGATTATTGACAAAATTTCAGTGCGTTTAATGAGATTTTAAATGCTCTCTCAAGAAGGGGTTTTCGTAGATTAAATTTTCTTTTTGACATTTTCAAGACATTGGAATATAAAGAGTTATTCTTTTCAGTCACAAATGGCATTCTTGTCACTCTCCTTTGTAAAGTGCTTTTCCTATTTGAAATGATACCATAGAAGAAAACTATCTACATAGTGATCTGTGTCACCATACAGTTGTTTGCTAACATAAGGAAATATTAAAATTCATAGCACTCTATTCTGTTACGGAAACCGTCTGGTGGGTGTACGTTAAAAGATATCAGACACGTCGGATAATGAAAAATGACAATTTATTTCACAAGACATTATGAAGTATATGTAATAAAAACACAGTCGAGGCATGCATAAAGAATGGCACAACTCATAAAAATTCGTAACAGAAGACAGCTTTTGCGTTTAGATCGCAAGTAGAGAGCTGGCATGGTGATCAATCTTCCATAGAGAGAATGTGTGTGCCTTTAATGGTGTTCGTCTTTTATAATCTCCCAAAAGAGTATATAATTTTCAAAAAGATTTTTCAAATATCGTTTCCTAATATAGATAGCTTCGTAATTCTTTTGTTTTCTAGAACCCTTATTTTGCCGCCAGAGTCACTATACGATCTCACAATTTTCGCCACCTTCGAACGGCGGGGATCATTGACCTGGCCTTCACATAACTACTTTTTAATAGATAAAAATTAAATTAAATTTCTCTTTTCAGTTATTCAGAAATTAAATTAAATTATTTAAATTTCTCTTTTTAGTTATTCAGGATGAACCTAACATTGCAAGAAAGCAATCGCAACAATATGTATAGTGAAGCTATATGAAGAAGAAAAAAGTTTGTTGATACAGCATACCTGTAAGAAACATGTTAAAGACTAAATTTCAAAAAGAAACTAGTTTAAACTCAGAGTAAATTTTGCGAGTCTCTTTTTCTTTATTATGAGTAAAAGTCTCTTGCAACCTGGGATGCACTCATAGAATTACTTTTAACTGAGCCGAAAAATTGAAAATATACATATTTGAATATTGAGGTTATGGATAACATGTTTTAAAATGTTTGCCTGATGAAAATGAAATCCCTATTTTCACTTTTCACTTATACTTCATTTCACAAAATAAAAATGCCTTATACATTAGAATGTTTTAGTCAAACATTTGTTGAATTCATAACCTTTATTCAATTTTAGATAAATGTTTGTATAAGTTTTTAAAACCTTTGGTTTTTAACACTTTTGTATTTTTTTTTTTTTTTGTTTGCAGTTATTTCTTTACCATTGCTAAAGTCACTGGGAATTTCTAATACTTTACCAAAGTAAGTAATGATTCGAAAAATTTCTAAAATCTAACAATTATACTTAAAAATTCAAGTAATGTTTCTCTGATTATTAGAATTGTTTTTTTCATTCGCATCAGATTAAACGATTCTTGGATAAAATAGAGTCTCCTCATTTTCCCGAGATTCCTAAAGGAAGGTATTCTCGTATGATATTCACTTTAGAATCTTAGAGAGCTCTCTATTCGTAGATCATGAACTTGTAGAAATCTCCGGCCGTTTTACTAAAACTGTGTTAGGGCATGATGATGCAGAGATTATTTATGTTTATTTGTAAAAAGTTTTCAGAAGATTAAAAATTCTTTAATTATCGTTTGCTGTTTTGAGACTCCCTGAGGTAAAGAATAATATTTCTGATAATCCTGAATTAATCTGCAAAATATTTTGAAAAAAAATTATTATTTGAAGATAATTACAATGAAAACATTTTATTAGATCTTATCAAAACTAATTAATCGGAAGCATTAATTTATTGTATTCTTTATTAATTTAGATATTGTTATAAAAAATAATAATTACTTTTATACTGGGGGGGGGTGATTGGTCAAATAAATCTCACCTCATAGATACATAATAGTTTATATAATGACATTTGTTCTTTTTTTCACATGGAAATTCTTTATGGCAAATTTCCTTTTAGAAGAGTAATAATTTTTGATTTATATATTTTTTAATGTTGTTTTCTCCAGATATAAGTCAATGGCAACTATGGGCATGTTTCTGGGACATGAATTAAATCATGCATTTGACTTAACAAGTAAGATATTTTCATATAGTAATTAATTTACCTGTGATTTTTCTTCTTTTTTCTCTTGCTTTAAGAGTTTGAAAAACTTACAATTTTGTTTAAAGAATTATTTATTTAGTTCCTCAAAAATCGAAATATAAACACCAATAATTATTTTTAAAAATTAAATTTTTTGTGCAAGAAAATTTTTACTTCATTCTAAATTCAGTTTCAAATATTTTTTTAATGACTTCGTCGTCATGATAAGTGCAATATTTCTTTTATTAATTAATATAAATTTTTTGTAATATTTTCATTTTGTAACTTAAACACTGAACAACAAGATTTCAAGAACTTAATAATGTAAATACTGTTATTCTATATCGATCCAATGAATTATTCATTTTCATTTTTAAATCCAAGAGTTTTAGAGAAAAGAGTTTTAAATCTAATTATGTTTTTAATGTAAGGAGGTCTTTATATCTACATAAAAAAAATAATAAAATAAAAGAAATAATATAAATTATATAATAAATTAAATGAAATAAATCTTTTGTAATTCCGTATGCATAATTTAGAAATTTATTACATAATAGAAATTTTTAGCATATTACTTATTTTAAATTTCAGTATCGAAAATTACGTGAATTTGCAAATTCTCAATTTAACCAAATAAAGTTTACTACAAAATAATGTTTTTTTTAAGAAAATAACATATTGATGTTATGCTTTGGTCAGTTATGTTGTCATTAAAATAATTATTTTATCAAGTATCGTTTTTCAAATCATAAAGTAAGTAAAAAAATATTGTATGTCCAATTACTTTTAACTTATTGGATATATAATATATATACTTCTGATATATATATACTTCTGAATATTCTTGTATCATGAAGCATTAGACCCATATCTGGGTTCGAACTGGACAACTTTCCCGAGTTATGTACTACGACAGGTTCAGAGGAAGGCACAGTGTTTTATGAAAGTTCCAACACATGGTAATACTACGTCGGTAAGTAATTTTCTGTCTTCATGAAGTAAAGTTCAGTTCTCCCATTCTTTTTACTTCCTTGTATACCAAGTATTGAAATCTACTAGAAATTCGACGTCAAAATTTTCAAGAATCATTTCAGACCTACCATAGTCCCAAATTCTGTTTTTCATGTGTTTTTTTTATTCTTTCCACATCTCCAAAACTTTCAATTCTTGTTAGAAATTTTGAAAAGGGGGATCTTCTTTGGAAACCATCTTCTAGTCGTCTAGGAACTTTCTTCTGACATCATAACTATTTCTTATGTAGCTGCATCTATTTGAAATTTTTTCTCAACATTGTTAGATTCGGAATTTAAGAACTTGAATTCAAGTACCCGCAATCCATCCTTCAAATGAGCAAAACCATAACCGTTTCCAAACCCATATTTTTATAATTATATCCATATGTAGCTCTCAATCTGTTTGTCTCTGAACACGACAACTCAAAAATATTTTGATCTAAACAGATATAATCTGGCAAGTGTTCTTAACAAATTTGTCAATTTTTTTTATCAAATTTTGAATGAAATCAATTCTTAGGAGTCCAAATGTAACTGAACCTAACCGAATTGGTAAAATTTCCAACTCTATAACTCTCAGAAATAAAGAACGTGGATAAACGAAATTTGAAATAAAGTCTTTGACTTCTAATGAATAGTTTCTAACTTAAATTTGAATCAAATCCGTCGAAGAGTTGACGCTCTGTTGAATTCTACTTCCGTATGCATATAAACGCGATAATTCAAAATAACAATTACTTAAAAAAATGAAATTTGATGTTTAGTATGTTTATTACAATTATTGTTCTGTGCCAAATTTTGGTTTCAATAGGTTTTCAAAAAAGCCTCCAAATTTATGTTTTTTTCTTTATTCTATTAAGCAAAAAATTCTCGCATGTGGGACTCTAAAAAATGAATATTTGAAAATTCGTGGTATTCATGTCCCATTCCATATACGGCAGAAGAATTATAACACCTTTATTAGTGAATATGCAAGAAAATTTAGGAGAATCCACTTCTGTTTATTTGTAACTGTATGTAAAATCAACATCTCTGAATTTAAATCAGAGAATCTGACATCCGTATTTTATGCTTGATCTAAATCTTATTAGTTTCTTCTTTCTAAAAAAACTGTCCCTATAATATAAATTAGTTACAATAATTTTGTAATTCATAATTTTAAAAATTAATAATCTTTACCCTTTGTTATTAAACATCATCAGAAGCTATTTCAAAATCATTAGTTCCGTCTAAAATTCACATCAAGTAACTGAAAACAGGATGCTTATTGAAACAGGATGACCAATCTAACGTTTAATATTTTTATTGCTAAATCGGAATTATTTGTTTTAGAGGTCGCTCTGATCTAATATTTAATTTCTAGCTTCCTGACTTGATGGTTGCTTATTGGAACCTGAATTCAATTTATATTTAGCCTCGTTCTAGAATTGTTGATAATCGTTGAAATTCGTGAATCCCTTACTCAGATAGTTTTTAATACAAAAGGATAGTGATAATATACCAATTTTTTCTGTAGTTTCTACAATTTTTGATGTTTAATTTTTGCTTCTCATTAGTTGGCTTCATTTTTTAGTATTCATTTATTGTGTTTGATAAAAATTGGTAGCAATGACTTACCAACAATCAAATTATGCCAAAGTTTAATCAATTCAATTTTTAAAAATAAATTCCTGACTTTGATACAATTTTGCTAAAATAATTTATAAATTAATAAATTTTTAAATTATAGTTTTCAGCAAAAATAATAAACATTAATGCTAACCTAATTTTATCCTAATTTTCAATGCTTTCTTTATAGATTATTCATTTTTCCTCATTAAGTCCTTCTTTAGCATTCATTTACTATCCTTGATATTTCTAGATGATGAACGCTCAACCAACTATCATTGAAGACTTAAGTGATCATCAAGGAGTTCATCTTGCTTTCAAAGTAAGGTTTCCCTTATCAACTTATTCTTTAAAATTCCATTTCAACATCTGAATTTTTTAAAAGGCTCTCTTGACCAATATTATTAAATAATCCATAAAACTACAAGAACTTTTTATGCTAAGATACGATGGATAGTACAAAAATGTAAGAGATGAAAACATAATTAATTCATTACTAAAAGTTATGTACAATCATAGTCACAATTCTATATAATCGGTGCGAAGATTCTGGCTTTTGTCATATCGTTGGAATGATAGTTTCTTTATCCACTCTTTGAAAAATGTTGCCGCCAGTTAATGTAAGAGGGCTTAGATGTTCTATCCTCACTAGTCTAGAACCTTTGACTTTCTAACTAGTCTTTAAATACGGAGAAAATTCTAATCTGCAACAGATCTTGTCGCACAAATTTGTCAAATCTATCACAAGAGATCTTATCTAGCTATTTGATCAAGTCTTTCGAAAGAAGCAGTGCATGTTTGAACTCTTGACAGTCAGTTGGTCAATCAGCATATTGTTACAAATCTGCAATTTTGCTTCCAGCACGAATAGTGTCATCATAAGAAAGACCGCTTTACAGTCATCTGTATTGGATGTTGTCGGATGCCGAGCCAGTGATCCCAGAGCTTGGCAACAAACTTGGCGATGTATTTGGCGACAAAATGGATAATGCTCAAAACTTTGAGAATTTTGTCGATCCGTCCATTAGGAACCCAGTTACGCCTGATTGGTGTAGAAGATTCTAGCCCCGCCACCCGGGAATTATAAAAGGCCGGCACTCTCACGATGTGTGTGTCGTCGTCGTGAATTGTAGTCGGAGTCGCCGACAAGTAACGAGTCTTCGAGAGGATAGCAAAGAAGCAGCGGAGTGCCAGCGTTGTGTGGAGCTATTGCTGAATTGCTGTGTGCCGAGTCCTGTTGTTTACTGTGGAAGCAGCGCCGTATATGTTGTGTAATAGTCAGTTGTGAGAAGTAGTGAGTAGGCAGCTAAAGCGAGAGAAGAGACAGTGAGAAGTTCAGCCGTTGGAGAGACCGTAGAGCGAAGCTCCGAGGATCCCCTCTCCTGCTGCATTCTGTCTGGCGGCCTCTTCGTGTGCTGTGGACGATTACTACTTGTGGGCTACTGTCATCTGTAGTGCGCTACAGTGTGCTGTCCTGTGTTCATCTCTGCTGTAAATATTTGTCGTCTGAGAACTCGTCGTCTTTGTATTAGCGTCTTTGTGTAAATAAACGTGGTCGTTGTTTTCTACTGATGCCTGCTGATTGTGTTCCCGCACCATACACCCACTATCAAAAGAACCCGGCTGTGGAAAATCCGTAACAATATTAAAATGATGACTTTGGGACGAATGCCCAAAACTTTAGATATACTAGGTTCTTTTCGCCATTGAAGTGGAGGTGACTCCACAATCTTACTTTATCCACCAGGGAACTGAGAACTATTATGTTATATGATAACATTACATCCACCTAATCACCCCGGTGAGGAATGCTTATTACATTCACCCCGATTGATAGTAAACCGATTTAGTTGGATGATCTGGACTCCACAATGAAGACAGAGTTATAGCAACACTTCCCATAGGCGGTATGTTGGTATCGGCGGGATGTGACTTAACCCTACATCGCTATAATATCCACCAGAAAGAGGAGAAACAACCAATATACCAGAAGCATCTTGTCTTAATATCTGGGATATATCCAGTGCGGTGGGAGTACATGATATTGTGAGTAATACAGATCTGAAACTCAGTGGAATCTAAAGAAAGTTAAATTTACACTCATGGAAATCCTTAAAGCAAAAGAAATTATGCTATTCGATTTTTTTTTAAATCTATCTGTTAATTCCAGATATTGTGCGATAGCAATGACGATGTTATTTCACGTTTTTTTCTATCCTAAATACCGGAAAATATTGTGAAGATTCCATAGCAATATTTCTGAGCATTTTAAGCTAATAGAATTATGTATATGATCCTAATAGCGACCATTAGAATTAAAAAGTAGTATAAAAAGTCTTTAATAAGAGAATTACAATTAAATGATACGCAATTTATAGCTATACACAAACTTATTGAAAATAGACAAATATTCAACTCTGAAGCTCTTTTCTTAATACAAGCTTCTTAAGATAACAAGCTTCTTAAGATAAGATAACAAAACCAGGTACTATGTATGACTAGTTATTAAATTTAGTATAATTTCTCAAATTTGTGTTGATTGTAATTTTTGTTTTTCCTTAGAGTTCTTTATATCGAGAATTAAATTATACGTAATTAAAATAATTTATTAGCTCATTTTTTTAATCAGCATTAAATATTAAAATCGATTTTGAGTTTCAATTTGAAATGGTCATTTTCGTATTATTAAGGACTTTTATACAGAGATAATATTTCGTTGAAAATAAAAGTACAGTTTTTTTTAAAATTTAAAAATCTGTTCTAGCATATCTAAATATATTTCATCAATAAATGAATTAAAAAATTTAACAAATAAATTCTTAAAAATCAATTAAAAATTTAGAATGTATTTAAACAGATTGTTTTAAATAAGAGTATGCTTACTATGTCATATTTGCCATGGTTTTAAAATATTTTTTTTCTCGAAAAGTTGACATAAATGTTATCATATATTAGAAAATTTAGAATTTCTTTTTTTTTTCAGGCTTATCTGAGACATTTAAATGAAGAAGGTGATGAAGAAATTTTACCAGGACTGCCATTTTCAAATGTTGAACTGTTTTTTATTAACTTTGCACAGGTATATTAAAAAATTTTTTGAACTGAAAATAGTTCATTCAAAAGATATTTAGTAATGAGTAATTCAAAATATTTCTAATTGTAATTATAAAAATAGATTGTATAAATACTTCTGCGCGCAAAAATTATTCGAAATGCTTCATCTAAAATATGTCTATTGCAGATATCGTTTGCTAAGTTTTATCAATTTCGACAAGCATGCTTTACGACTTCTACAAATATTTGACAACAGTTAGGAATTTAATACATTTAATCGTCAGCAAATAAATTTGTTTTTTGAGAGATAAGAATTTTCATTCCGTTGATTTTCCAAAATGACGAATGTTTTTGAGCAAAAAACATGCATTAAATTTTGTTTTCATCATAAAATATCTGTTTCAGAGGCACTTGAAATATTGAAAAAAGCTTTTTTATCAAAAATAACAGTATTTGATTGCTATGAAAAGTTTAACGATGGTAGAGAATCCATCGTAGATTGTCTGCTTTGTGGAAAACAATTTTATTGATGATCAACAATCATAAAATTATAGAATTGCTGTTTGGTGATTTTCGTTTGACAATGATCATTAAAAAATTCCAATATCATTTGACCCCTTTCATGCAATTTTAAAAGATCATTTAGATTGCAGTGAGTTTATTCTCGAGCTGTTCTAAAAATTTTGAATTTGTTCCAGAAACAACAACACGCTCAAGTAATCTGGGAGATTCTTTCTCATGGCCATACTCTTCTAAAACACATTACAACTCGCGATGAAATTTGAATATATGTTTTCGATAAACGGCTCAACAATCAAATGGCAATTGAAGGATGAATCAAGATAAAAAAATCCATAGCAAATTTACTCAGTAATCAAATTAATATTTGATTAATTAATCAATTAATATTTGCTCTTTTTTATTTTTATTTTCAATATTATTATTATTATTATTGTCGTGGTGCTGCGGATTATGAATTCTTACCAGATAGTCATCAGAGTTTATTATTTTAGTACTTTTCCCCGTTTGCATAAAGAAATTTGTCGATTAGGGCTTCAAATGTGGCGAAGAAATTACACCACAATAATCTCGCAGTGCAATTATTATTAATGAGTTTTCAATCAAACATTCTACAACTACAACCCCAAAAGTTCCGTATTTACCTGATGTGGCAACATGTGATTTGTTCTTACTTTCATAATTGAAAATACCCTCTCAGTCTATTAATACGATAAAAGAAAACTCGGTACGATCTCTGGAATGTATGTATAAACATAAATTATTATAATGAATGTTTGGGTCATTGGGAAAAACATTCATTCATCACTCTGAAGAGTCAGTACTTTTCTTTGGTTTTATAGCATTAATTTGATATTAATGCTCGAAGAGAAGAATGCAAAATATTGATAAACCTCTTCGTGACCCCAGCAAAAAGTAGATTAGATCATAATAAGAATATAAATATAAATAATTAAAAGGATAAAACATTTTGTAAAAACATGGTAAAAGTGCACTGCAGTTGAAAGCAATTACTTTGAAGGATATGTTCTAAATTTTGTCAAAAAAATTGACAACTTTGTTTCATGTATTTTTTTTATCACAGTAGTATAAAAGAACTCAGCTGAAAAAGAATTAACAATGCAGTAACTTTTTTATTTTGAATGGCAGTATGATGGTTTTTATTTCATTCAACATTTTTTTGTAACATTACATGATTAATTGCCAAAGATCGCGTGCTAATAGATCCTTTTGCAATTACTATTCGTCAATGGCATATGCTTAATAATTCACAAATAAAATTATTAGAGTTTGCGCGAAAGTTTTGAAAAGACTAATCCCGCAGGTACGTTTCGAATCTAAGCAGAATAAATTTGAATTATAGATAATATTTTATCTTTAGTTAATAGGAATGTTAATAATCATGTGAACCTCAATTAACTTTATTAAGTCAATTCTCGATCACGCGATGCTTTTTAAATGTGTTATACCGATTTCGATCTGGAAATGCAAGAAAAAAGTGGAATGATGTCAGTACAACACATGCCAACATGCTAGCAGTTAGATGGAAAGTCCTCAATTATAATTGCCATGTGACGTCAAGTTCCGCCATTGAAGTAGATAGCATGTAGGCAAAACAACATGATAGCAAAAACAACCAAAGAATATCACTGGTGGACATTAACAGCATAAGCATATAACAAATCGCTAAATAGGAACAATAATGCTTAGCACAAACAATTATCTGTTCATACATTATCTGTTAGACTATGACGTTGTATGGAATTTTGCGGAAAAAATTCCAAATCTCGTCTCCCATTTGTGATAAGGCCATAATTCTTGTATTTTCTGGAATTTTCTTTGTAGTTTTGTGGCCAAAGTAGAGGTCATTGGCTTAACATCCATTAATAAATCTTTAAATCTCTTTTTTAACGATGAAACTAATGTGGCAATATTGCATATTCGTAACAATACTGAGTATGTTAATTTACTTAAACAAATATTTCTAACATCTAATTTATATTCTTAGAAATATTGAAAAGTGTATTGCTTATTTTCCAGCAATTTTGTGAAATTCGATCGACAGTTGAAAACGATGGTGATACTAGTTCTGGTCATAAAAGAGTCAATGATGTGTTGAGTAATTATCCACCGTTTTCTGAAACATTTCGGTGCCCCCTAGGCAAGCCAATGAATGCTCATAAGTGTGATATCTTGTGGCACTAATTCACATCACAAAGAATGTGAATTTGATTATTTAATATTGATGTAAATGTTTGTATATTCTTTTTTTGTTTCGATGCGTGACCATTGATTTGTTAATTGTTATTTTTGTCACTACGAAGTATTAGTGTGTGTATTATTTGCAATCAATAAAAATGTTTCTTTGTAAATTTGCATTTCTGTTTCCAATACATAACATGCAATATACAACTTAAAATATTACAATATTTATAGGAATAATTAAAAATTCAATAATGTAACTGTATTCATTCTTTAAGGATAACTTGAAATTTTTAATATTTTATTAATGATACTTTTATACATTAGTATTAAACAAATTTCCCTCGAAATTTGCGGCAGATGATTTTAAAAATATTGCCTTACATTTCATGATTCTATTTCTAAAAACTTCTCAAATTATTTAACTTATTCTTCCTTTATTCTAACCAAAGAGGGAAAGATAACATCACCACCTACGAGTTGGCTTTTCTTGTACTGAAAACTTTTGATTTGATTAGGACGCATGCGCAGCACGGATTTGAACTGGATGAAACTAGTTCTCTTTAGCTGGTCGAATGATATGATTGCTGACTCTGACTGAAACGTGAGCATTCGCCTCGTTAATAAGATACGATGTAAAGTAATAAATAAGAAATTATTTCATTTTTGAAAAATATTTTTGAAGTTCCATATCTTTTTGAATTAAGTGGTATAATTTTTAAAGTTGTAAATTAATAAACTAAAAAAAAATAATTCACGATTAAGATAGCATGAATAAACAAAAATTGATAGATACAAAGGAAAGTATGGAATAAAATACGTTATCCGCTTTCTTTCTTAGTATTTATCAATAATTGGTCAGTTATAATCAATAATTTATAAAAGTCAAACCGTATATAATTTTTTTTTTATTTTTTACTAGAGCTGAGCGATAATCGAATGGCATCATCGTGATATATTTTCCAAATATATCACAATCCCAAATATATTTTTATATATATCATAATTCCATTATTTACTATTTCCAATTATTAATTATAAATTATATCTCTTAACACGCTGGTCAATCAGAGCTTGTTCAAATAGAATCAATCATCAGTTTATCTTGCTTTATTTTTTTTTCATATAATAAAAAATATTCGTCTTTTCCCTTCCATAAAATAATTTCAAAACGTTTAAATTAAAATCTCTTCAATAGAGTGGTGCCATAGCATTTCGTTCAAGCAACTTCTGCATTTCAGATAAATTATATTTTATTTCTTCAATCATAGAATGATTTTTTAAATTATACTTTCTTTACGGCTGCTTAAAAAAACACTAAAAAAACGCGTCTTTTTCTTTTCTTTTTTTGTTTCTCATAAAAGAAAACCAAAAGAAATTATTGCCTTCGCTCTAATTAAGAGGTTAATTAATCCCAAATTAAATAATGTACCTTAAAATGAGAACTTATAGTTGTTGTATTTCCATTTTTATTTGTAAAAGGTTATTTGCGGATGCGTAGATAGCTAAATTTTCCCTCCAAATGCATGCTTTTGAATCAACTGGAAATAATGAACCTAAGTAGCACTTTTAGCATTCTTTTTTATATACAGGCATTCGTATTTAAGGCATTGTAGTTTTTTTAATACCAAATTGTATCACGGCCGTGTTTTTATTTAAAAATCTATCGAAGCTTGCTGCATCAGTTTATTTGGAATGATTATAAAAAATTAATTGAAAGCATAGATTTTTTTTTTTGTTTGTTTCAAGCAGTTTCAATACACTCAGTCTCGATACGCTTTTGAAAGAAGGCGGAAATTCTAAAAGTACCCAACGGCCAATATAATTCTCCTAATAATCCTCCTAACTTCTAATATATCCTCAAGGTATATAATCCTCCTAGGGTCTTAGGCATATTTCTTTTTTATCTTTATCTTATGTATCCTTTTTAAATTATTTTATTTTCTATTGTTCATGTCCGTGTCTTTTAAAGCACCAAAACAGAGGATTTCCGATCAAAAAATGGGCATTTATACAAAGTTTTTGTTCACTTCTGCTGTTATTGTTTGAATAGAAATCGCATATTAAAACAAGTGTAGAATATAATATGCCGCTTTTATAAAAACAAATTAATATTTGACAATAGGATATAGTAAGGCAATCTTAACGATGAAAACATTGATGACAACCTTTTCTTTCTTTCGCAATAAAACTTCAGACAATATTTCCATTTTTAAAACCATTGTATAAATCACAAATCATGTCCCATTACCCATTATTATTATATCTTCTGAGCACAACAAAATTCGCACAAATTTATGTCGAATTCGATTGCTATTGAAGGAGTAACTACTAGATCCCAGGGGTCTTGTTCAACAATCCCTTAAATATATTCAAATATTTGCCAGTATACTTGATTTTGAATAGAAAATCTTTGCCAGTGTCTGTTGGTAGACCCGAAAAACTTCGAATGCTATTTTTTTCTTCAAATAGTGTAAAATCATATTTAGCTACTGGCAAATATTTAATTTCTAACTTTAGTTTTCTAAATACATTACTTTAAGTAAAATGCATTATACTTTTACTACATTTAAATAAATGTTAGTATCTAGAAAGTTTCAGTTTGGGACCAGAAAGCAACTTACACCAAAAGGGCATGCTTAAAGCAAGCATTTTATTATATTAAATATTAAAGGATTTTTACATAAATTTTAACAAAAATTATGCAGAGAAGATGCAGAAAAATATTCACGCTAATTCACGAATAATCAAATTCTTCTTATGCAAGTATTTAATTTCTTTGCATATTATCTTTGTTTTTTGAACCGCTAACTGGTAATCCCCTGAAGGACAACAAAAATAAAAATACAAATTTTCATCAAATTCTTTTCTTAAATAGCAATTTTCCGTTCTCAAAAAAGCATAATTAAAGCACATGTACCAATGATCTAAAAGCTCTCAGTTTCACCTGCCAAGTACTGAAAATAAAAAATTATTGGGCACACATATTCACTAGCTCGTTTTTTTTTTACCTTTACTGATGTGCATAGCTTTAATAAATATGGTTCTATGTTCAAAAATTGATTGTAAAAATCTGTTTTTGTTTCAAAATTTAGTTTTTCATTTCGATAAATCGAAAATCGGCTCACTCTTTCTTTACTTATAAATATTTTCCTCTACAGTGAATTAAATTCATTTATCGAGTTCGCTTTCATGTAGTAACATTACGTAGCATCAACGAAGAGAAATTTGATATCGTATAAGTAGGCGGGTTAGAAATGTTTCAGCTGCAAAAGATCGTTTGTCAGTAGAATGACAACGATTGGAGATCTAGATTCTTTAGAAGAAAAATCGTTTTCCTTCTCGTTATGCAGATTACAGTTTTTAACAGAAGTTAATAAGGCTGGTAAAATGGAAGTTTTTGAGATAAAAAATCGTTCCTTGAGAAGGTAAATGCAAATTTTACCTTTTTTTTTATATATAAATTGAAATGTGTATTTCAGGTTTATTTTAAATATGCACTTTAAAGCTGGTCTTCATATTTTTTCATGTTTCTATAATATCGTTCCTTGATTTTTCATATTTCTTCAATGATTTTTTTAATTCTCAATTATCTGTAAGTTATACCTTGTATTTCACAAGAAAAGCGCTCTTTAAATAGAACAGAATTTATTTAAAAAATAATGGAAAGCATATTAAAAACAGAAAAATAGCGATGCAGGTTTTTTTTATTCCTAATAATATAGAACATATGAAGATGTTTTTCGATCAATTTTAATTGATTTCAATGCATTCAAACACACAAGATTTACGTAATAAATATTATATGTTTCGGTTCAAACAATAGGAAAAATACTATTTCAAAAAAAATTCACATAGAATAAAGTAGATAGAAATCTGTATATTGCAGTTCCACAAACATATATTAAGCAATCATTATTTGGAAGCAGAACTGCAATTTTCAAAATAGATATCAATGTGTTCCATAGAAGACAATGAACTACCGGAATTGACAATGAATTTATTTAAACAAATGCGAAGAAGAGAAATGAGAATAAAGTTTTCCAATTCTTCAATATCTTGTACAATAATAAAATAAATTAAACTAAATGAATTGAATTTGCGTGAAAATTACTGTGAGAAAAGCACAAATTTTTGTATGCAGTTAAATGAACTCGATTGAGAATATCCTGTGTTTTCTTAAACACAGGATATTCTCAATCGAGTTCAACAAACGATAGTGTTATTTCTTTCTTAAAACCTTATATTTTTAACTAGTACTCTTATTTCTTTAAAATAAAACTATTTTATTTTTAATACCCTTAGCTACTTTAGAGATTATTGTTATGATGATACAGCAAAATGTCTTAAATGTATTATATTTACTTTTCATAAAAAAACATCCCATTTCCATCCCCCCCCCTAAATATTGAGACTAATAAATATTTATTTTTGATATAAAATTAATCGTTAAAATTTTAAAAAATATTTTCTATAAAGAAAGAAATTTTCAGTTTCATATTTATATGAATGTGAATATTATTAATGAAAGTTTGAAATTTATATATTTTTGGAGGGAAAAAACTTGTCAACTATAAAAATGTTGTTTGTTTGGATATTTGTAAATTTTTTTCAACAGTTTACTATTTTAAATGCCTATTTTATTGTACTTATTCAAAAATAATAACCAACATAATAGCCTGGCAATTAAAAAAAATTATCTGTCTAAAGAGTCATCAAATATGTTGAGAAAAAGGTAAGAATATTTATACTACTTTATACTTTTGGCGGAGGTACTTTATCTCCGCCAACCGATTGTAGAGAATGCAATTTCTCCATGTTCTTACCTTATTTTTCTAATTATTTGTAGAAAATGATTTTTTTGAGATTTAGCATTTGTTAAAATTATTTGTCACTGACAACAATCTTCCCACAGTAATTTTTTGATAAATGTAATACCTATAAAGGATTTTAATATTATTTAAATTTAATTTTATTTAATATTATTTTTAGACAGACATACTTTTCCTAAGTTCTTTCTAAATTGTTCGAAACCTCTTATTAGCTTGACTTTTGGAGCTATAAAATTTGGCATGTTGTTTCTTCGATACTTATATATTAACTGCATGCCATTAATGAATCTCACGTCATTGGAGAAGACAGTCAGATTTTAATAAGGAAAGAACCTATTAGTACGCAATCTTCGATTATTTATTTGGCAATTTACCGCCGGCATGCAATTGATTACCATTTGGCGATTTTTTTTACTTTGATAATTAAATGCTAGCATGTGATAAATACATAATTATAGTTGATATTTGTGTCGGAGGTGTTTAGGACAGAAAATTTAGAACTACAGTTTAGTTATATGAAACGTTTATTTTTAAAGTAAATCGATTGCTTTTGGGAGCAGACCTCGTAATTTCGAACATTGGAGAGGATGGGGGGGGGGGTGCAACTTCCTTTCCGGAGCTGGTAAGGGGGCGATTCTTCTGTGGAGTCGTGTTTGGAATCTAGATACTTCCAGTCTCAACACCGAGACCTTAATAGCTCTGAGATTCTGTGAAATTTAATTACATTTTATTCCTTGAATTTAACCAAAATTTTGAGTTATTTTCGCAAAACGTTCGGTAACTCTATTGAACAAAAATCTTTTTCACACCACTTCAGGCTTTTTTTTTAAAGTTAAGTTTCTAGTAATAACAAATTTATATCTACGCAATGTTCTCTTTAATCTTAATATATTTTTCAAAATTTATTATGCAATATCTGATATATTCTTATATATTATCTGATATATCAATATCTTTTCTATTGTTTTTCTGTTCTTTTGCTACTGAAAATCTCAATTGTCTATTTAATTGTGGAGTCGATTTTCGTAGAAAAATTCTAAATATAAAAATAAGTATTCACCAACTTTAGTTTTAAATTTAATGTAAATGTCTCACATTTTGATTTCATGAATTTGAAAACATGACTTTTGAATTTGCATTTGAAACGACAAACAAGCAATATTACAAAAAGGAAGACGATAAACAAAATAATACTTTTTAACATGATATTGTGTTACAATATTTCGGACTAAAGATGAAAATTTCTTTTATTTTATTACTTTCATTAGTTGCCTTTGGCGATGACTGATTGGCCGAGGATATTGATTAGATTTAATTCAAGTTAAATCGTTTAAATATATTTGTGATTCCCTGAAATTGGCAGATATTAAAATAATGCCATTTCAATTGTTTTTCATGTATTCTTTTCATTGTGTGCATGCATATTTCTAGTGCAGACTCGTGCCATGGCATCATAGTGCTATTAAAATATTAATATCTGTTTGTTTTTTAAATTAGTATTGTAATTATTCATTTTTTCGTTTTGTAAACTGCACATATATTAAACAAAATTCTTCTTCTTCGACTTTTGACAGAAAAATCACGCGATTAAATATTTGAAGAAATAACGATTTTAATTTCAAGGCAACAATGTAATCTATAGCTAAAAATTAGATATAATAATTTTTTTAAAAAGAATTGCCGAAATTCAAAAAAAAAATTGCACTGATATAAAATTGATACCATTAAAAAGAAGTTTTTTTTAAATTTTGAAACTGTATAGAATTTATTTTTGTACCTTAATATTTTTGGAAGTAATCGTGGAAAAACACCAAAAATTCGCTTAATTCTTAATTAACTGAAATTTTAAAATAAGTTCGCTGCTTTGTGCATATTCCTACTTTTCAAAGTATATATGTGTGTCTGTTTTTTAAGTTGTAAGTCAAACGGTTTGATAGATAGAGCACCAAAACACAAACAGACAGACAGATAGACAAACAGATAGATACATTCATCTTTAGGATTAGCAGAAATAAGCAAGTTTCTAAATATATTTTGTATCTCCTGGTATGGACCATTACCCTTCAACATTTGTTTATGCAAATGGGTAATATATTTAAGGGCACTCAACAGAAAAAAAATTGAGCCATCTTTTCAATTAAACCTAATATTGAAAGGCAATGGTTCATATCATGAGATAGTTTCTAAATTTTAATAAGATTTTTGATAGCAAAATTCCATACAACGTTTTTTTTAACTTTTCAGATACAATGAGCATAATTATATTAGCATAATATTTATAATGAGCATAAATTTATCAGCATAATTTTTATAATGAGCATAAAAATAAATTTTTACATCCCAATAAAATTCAATTATTTACTTTAATCCTTAATATTTTTTTGATAAATGAATCGTTGTTTTTGTTAAATTTCTTTTTTCTACATTTCTACATTTGTTAAAAATTATATTTTAAAAGCACTTCTCTCTATATCATTCCACAGAATGAAAATTAGACAGTTTTCATTATTTCACCAAATTTTAAGCAAAACCGATACCGGGTTTTTTTCTGTCTTTTGTCAAAGCTATAGATGTTTGAATTCTTGCACTTTAGATATTAATTGAAATATTTTTTTTTACATTTTTACGTCTTAAGTTATTACAACTCTTGCTTTATTTATTTCTGATATAAAACACGAAATAAAAATTATATCATAAAGTTTAATATCAAATATTTATGGAAATCTCAAGCTATTATTTTTGTTTTAAAAACAATTCTGTAATAAAAATTACAATTTGACAGTTAAAAATCAAAAAAAATTTATTATCACACTGCTATTAGTTAGAACATTGCGAATCTATTTATATTTATCAAATGTGTGACCTGTATTTACAGAACACAATTAAAAAGATCAAAACATATTTATTACAAACTTACCATGTTCCTAGTTTAAACATAATAGTATGCATATTAAGCATAATTTTATAATGAATAGCAATAAAACCATTTTTAAAGTTTCTTGGTATTCAAATCATTTGTATTTTAGTAAATTTGAAAGTTAGAATTTCTTATTAGTTATACGGTAATAAATGATTTCATATAATAAAGATAAAAATGAGAGAAAATAGCCAATTGCAATGAAAGCAAACGTGCCAGCCATGTCAATAACTTTCAACTGCATAGCATCATCTTCTTCGTCTAAGACATTGTATTTCAGAGTAACTCTCAGAAATTCGTCTTTCTCTAACTTCTGATACAATCCTGCACTTCTTATTTTAGATATCGCTTTATTCAACTTTTCCTTGTAACGAAAATCCTTTCTCAGTGCTATTATAAAATTTATAGTTTCAAGGACATCTTGGGATAGCACAGAAGAATCATGTTTCAGCGTTCGTTGAAATAATCGTAATTTAAATAGATTATCAATAATAGCTGTTCTTTTTAAAATACTCCTTAGTTCTTCTATGTTTTTATTGCCATCAAAAAACCATGCATTCTTTTCAATGGCTTTTCCCAGAATTCTCAGATGCTCTTGAGGAGAAGAACGAAACATTCCCAACATTCTCGAACCTTTCAATCCAAAACATCTGTATCTTCCCTTTTCAACGGCATGTGACAGCTCCAAAAAGTTTTTCAGGGGCTGATTTTCTATAGGAACTGTGAGAAACGATAGTAATATTGATGAGTAGCACAATGATATCAGCATCGCAAAGACAGCCCATGAAAATAAAATTATTTTGCCTTTGGCAGAATGCAGCTGTATGGTCAGTGGTTGTTGCAGCATACTTCCAAGCAACTGAAAAAAAAGTCTTCGATAAGAAATATTAAGATTAAGGAAAGTAATGTATATTTTTGGACCTAAAAGCAATATAAGAAGGATACCAATCCAAGTTGCAACGTCAAATGGGTAAAAAATAGACCATCTCACAGGTACATGTCCTGGTTTGTCGACAAGAAATCTTATTTCATTCACATCATAAGGTTTGCTGAAATCAATTATTTTTGCTCTCTCTACAGATGGAGTGAGGAAATAAAATGCCATGTCAACTTCTTTTCTTTGAAGCATTCCCATTAATCCAGTCCAGTTGCCATCTGATTTCCTAATTCCAGATTCTCTATCAACAGGAGATTTCAAACGATATTTGAATCCTAATATCTTAGCTAATAAGTCCACGAAACGTCCTTCAATCCCTTGAATTTGCAAAGTTCTGTTTATTATATTAGCCTCAAACAAATACTTGTTTGGAATGAAACCAACATCTACAACTGAAGCCAAAGACATTTTGTCGAAATCTCGAATAGTTTTTTTTTAAAGAAAAGCTAATCCTTTACTAGTTATATGACTTATCTAAGCTCCCAAAAAACCAATATATAAGCATTATCTTAGATAAAATTTTGCTTAAAAGATAAACTTCTCTGATCACTAATTCAGTTTTAATATTCTGTACTTAAAAGGCAATAGATAACGTTCTGTTTTGTAATAATAAAAAAAAAATCGAATCACTTTGCTCATAATGTTGTGCATATATTCTAGAAAGTAATTTATACATCCATTAAACTAAAACTATAAATATACATATATTTTCTAATGTGGGTTTATTTTCTGAAAAAAGTATTAAATTGAAGAAAAATACAGTAAATAAAATATTTATTAGCGCAGAAAACTTTAAGTGAATAATTTTGAGTGCATTAAAGAACTATTCTTCTTCTCAGAGATAAGCATGGATCCACAAAACTTATACATGCATTTCCACAAACTCTTAGCGATCAAATGGTCTCAATATTATTATCTTTATTGCTAGCAATTTCAGTAGCATAATCGTTAATTTTTGTTCGTTATATGTTGAAAAAATCTCGTGCGTGATTTCATTCCATTCTTCAAAGCTCAAAATTTTTTATTCATAAAATATAAAATTAAATATAATTTCTATTATTTTCTGCATAATGGCAATAAAATTTGTGCTGCACTAGCAGTAACTAATCAAATATTCGTAAGTTCGTCATTAAGTGAATGATTTGAAATGAAGCAAAATATAAACGAGTAATTTTCTTCTTAAAACTAAATAACAAATATCCCTTCTAATGGTACGAAGTAATGCATGCAATGCAGGAATCATTTTTAACATGTAAAAATACAGCAGTAATATTTAAAACTTTAAAACCCATAAATATGTGAAGAAGTGATTTTTTTTTCTTTAATTATATAATTAGTTTTTAAAAAATTGTTCTTTATGTTAAAAAGAAATTAAAAAGATGATATTTATAAAAATGTTGTATTAAAATCGCAATTTTAGCTAGTTTGTATTATATTTTTAATTTGATTCGAATAATCAAAGTTATTAGGGATTATCTTATTCTGTGACCTAATAATTTGCTAATTGATTCTTTAAGTACATATCAGACAACACAACTGACCTAATTTGTATAGAATTGGATTGTGAAGATGAAAATGCATGATTGCATGCAAAATACAAATTCCTTTTCATTCATTTAAATTTTACATTTATGAATATAATGTTAATAATTACTTTATACAAAACATTACTAAAGTATATAGGGTAAGTACTTAAACACAACTATTTTGTAGTGTAAATATATATATATATATATATATATATATATATATATATATATATATAGTGCGGCACAAAAGCAGAAGTAAAGAAGGGAAGGAAGGAACGAAACAAACGATCACTAGTTATATAACATGGGATTTCCGGCCACGCGCCAATTCAGTACACATGGTGACCTTTGACATCTTGGCAAGTTCATCGAAGGCATTACTTTCATTTGATACGTAGATTGATTGCGCAGTAATTTTTACACAGTTTCAGTTGAATTAATTAAACAGAAAATGGAATTGTATCAAGAAAAAAGAGAATGAAATTACTATGGGCTAAATTAAGATAAAGTTTTGAAAATTAATTTGGATTAAATTAAGAGTTTAAAATATCATTACACACACACACACGCACATATATAATACTTATTCTGATAGAGACTTTATTAGCTTTGACTGATTATTTATTGAAATAAATCTTTAAAAAATTCTCATCAAATAAAATATAAACAGTCGATGCATTGTAGCACTAAATTTAAAGTTTTCAGATCTACTCATAACAATTAATACTACCGATCAAGGTGGCTGTATAGGAAAATTTCACAGAAGCAAAAAAAAGCAAATATTTTTTTTATTCGATCCGTTAACATTCAAAGAAAAGAGAACAATTTCAATATAAAACATTTTAAATAAATTTCATAAATTACTGCATTTTTATGCTTATTAATAGATTCAGTTACTGCATTTTCTGCTTATAAATAGTTCCGTCGTGAATTTTAATTGCTGGTATTTTTAGAAGAAATGCACTAAAAAATTATCAATTTTATGCAATTACTCTTGAATATGAAAGTAGTATAAAGATATGAATGGGGAATAAATAAGTGCTATGTGGGAAATCGCATGATCTCAAAAATTAAATTATTCTCTTGAGAGGAACATACAAATTGTATCATCAAAATTGCCATTTTTTTTAGAAGATGGTCAAAGTTTTGGGTTAATTATTAACTGAAATGCCACGAATTAGGCGATGAAATAAACACCAAATGTCCTTCAAATTTCTGTTCTATTTTACATACTGATGTCAATCAAACACATGTACAGAACAAAATATTTAAATAATGTAGCAGAAACTTTTTTTTATTTAAATTCATTACCTTGCTGCCTCAGAAATCAAATTATAATGCCATTTAACAATATAAAAGTAGATAATTTCAAATATAAATACTACCATCGACAGACAGAAACCAGCCAGAAGAAGAAGAAATTCACCATGTAAGACACTTATTGTCAATTGCCCAGAATTTTCATTTTTATATAACAAGCCTTCCTTAAGAAAAACTCTGAAAATTTCATCTTTCTCTAACTTAACATACAGTCCCGCGCTTCTTATTCTAGATATTATTGAATTCAGCCTTGCTTTACAGCAAAATTTTTTCCGTAATGCAATAGCAAAGTTAATGGAAACAAGAATGTCATCGGATATCACATAGGAATCTAAATTTAAATAATGGTGTAGTAGCTCTAACTTAAGCCTATTATCAACAACAGCGGTTTTTGTTAAAATACTTTTTAAGTGTTCAAAATTGTTATTTTTGTCAAAAAACCATGCATTGTCTTCGATAGCTGCACCTAAATTGCGTAAATGTTCTTGTGAAGAAGAACGAAATAAAGCCAAAATAAATGATCCCTTCAAGGCAAAACACCTGTAAGTTCCTTTTTTCACCGCTTCTGAAAGCTCGATGAAATTTCTGATGGGAGCTTTCTGTAAAGGAAACGTTAGAAAAGAAAGAAGAGTTGATGAATAATATATTGATACCAGCATGGCAAATAAGCTCCAGAATAAGAAAATAATCTTGCCCCTGACTGAATTCAAATCCATGGTAAATGGCTGTCGAAATAAACATCCCAGAAATTGAAATAAAATTTTCGGGTAAGAAATTTTTAATCTGAGAATAATAATCAACATTTTCGGGCCTACTATCAGTGTCAAGAATATACAGATCCATGTTTCAGTATTGAATGGATAAAGAAAAGACCATTTACCCGGATTGGATCCGGGTTTATCTACGAGAAATGTTGCATAGTCCACTTCATATGGTTCGGTGAAATCCACGACTCGTTTTCTTTCTTCGGTTACCGAAAGAAAATTCAAAGCCATATCGATTGCTCCTCTTTGCAGCATTCCGATTAAGCCTGTCCAACTTCCATTGTGGCTCAATGTCCCTGGTTCACCATCAGCTGCCACTTTCAAACTGTATTTGAATTGGAGTGTTTTGGAAAGCAGCTCAAGGAATCGACCTTCTATTCCTCCAAGTCCCAATGCCTTATTTCTTTTGCTCATTTCTAACACGTACTTGCTAGGAACAATTCCAACTTTAACCGTTGCAGGAAATCTTACAGGTTTTGCAGCTACCTGCATTGTCATATCAGGTAAAAGCATCAGAAGCGAGAGAAAAAATTCTTTTAAATTAGCAAAGATGTTTCCGATACTCATTATAGACAGTTTGTGCTTATTTAAATTGAAATATTTCACTCGATTTGTTTCATATAACATTTAGAAGAAGATTAAACAGAATCTTGTGTTGTTTCATGTGGTTGATCATCTAAAAAGCTTTAAAATCCTATACGTATTAATTTGTTTTTATCGAAATCCCCTGAATTGTTTTTTTTATTTTATCAAATTATAAATAATTATTTTTTATTTATATTTGCCCTTGTTTCTATGACAACAAAATAAAAGAATCGATCTCTGAAAAAATGTCAATTAGATAAAACGGACAGATTAAAATTTTTATTTTATGAAACAAATTAGCCTGCATTAAGATATTCTTGATATTTTATTATATATGAAATAAGTAGATGAAACACCTTTTTAACATACATATATATATCTTGAAAATAACTTCTATAAACTAGTATTATTTTTGTAAATAGTAAAAAAAATTTTAAAAAACCCCACATATTTTGTTCGCAAATTTGAAAACGATCTTTAAGAACTATTATTTTTAAAAATTAAATCAAAACAAAAAGTAGATCGCAAGATAATATCTCCCAAAATATATATTTACATTTAAAAAATTCATAAGGACGAATAAAAACTCAAATCTGTAATTTTTTTGAAAATGAGATGTTTTGAAATTTTGCTAAACTTTGCATGCAATATTCTAATTCTCCTATTTCCAGAATAAGCTCGTGACTATAAACTCCTACCTGAAACTGACATTAAACTTGTTATTTAAAACTTTTGTGCATACGTTCACTTAAAATTATTTTGTTATTTGCTTGGTGAAATTACCATGTTTTAACACACGGATGTTTTAGAAATAGATTCTGCTCTCAGAAAAATACATACAAATTATCAACTTAGTAATTGTTTGTGTTCAGTTTCCTATCCAGCACTACATAGTAATTTAAATAAAATATCAAATGCCAAAAAACTAAATAATTGAGAGAGTTATGCACAAGGTATCCATTTTAATCGATGGCTACTAACTGATTCCTAGATTTAGAGCGATAGACTTTTGTTTCAACTGCAAAAATGTTTTAAATGAAGTAAAGAAATATTTTTATGGTATTGAGGTTTGAATAATTTTAACAAAATTTTGTAAACGGAGTTTTAATACATGTAGCCAATCCCCCCAAAAAAGTCCTTTTATTTATGCCTAGTAAAAGAATTTTAACACAGTAACATTTTAAATAAAAAACGGTTTACTCTATTGAAATTAAAATGGCCTGAGATACAAAAATTAAAATTGTATTCAGTTTTAGTGATTTTTATACGATGATTTCCACAGCCTTCGGAAAGATTTAAAGGTCGGAAGCAAACTATGCTTTTATATGTTATTAGATTTATAAACAATAAAGTCTACAAAAGGCAATCAAAGAATAAACATATATGATAAATCTATGCTGATGGTTTGTAAGTCTGATATACCAATTATATCGCATAATTTGCAAAAAGAATTTAAAGATTTTTTCTGCATTTTAACGAAGGAAGCAAATATTGTGACAAAGCGATTTTGTTATTCATGTTTTTCAATAATAATTTATTTTCAATAATATTACCTTATGTAATAATGAAATGGATTCTCCTTTGTGTCAAGATAATGTTTTTTTAATAACAAGCTGCATTTCTTTTTATGCTTTTCTATTGGAATTTTGAACAAAGAAAAGAATATAATAACATTTTTTATTTGGTGTAAACATTTTACTTTTCTAAAAATTGGTTATTGTTCCTTCAAATAGATATGACTATTCAAATAATTATGCAATATAAAAAAAGTTATTAGCCAAAATAATTACTATATGACAAAAAAAATAATAAATTTATTCAAATAAAGATTTTATTTTTAAGATATATATATATATATATATATATATAACTTTAATTTCAATTGAATTAATTTCCAAGGTTTTATCCTAATTTAGCCCCTAGTAAGTTTATTCTAAAATATTCTCTTATTTCTTGATCCAATTGCCCTTTCTCTACGTAATTAATTCAAGAGAAGCTATGTAAAATTGATGAATCGGCAAAAAGCCTAACTTTCCCACATTCCGCGTGAAGAGACAAAATACCGCTGATGATACAAATTGTTTTTTAAAATCTCCCTGTGTTTCCCCTACCTTGTCCACGCGAGTAGCGGAAATCCTTATCGAAATCTCATTATATATTAGTATTATGAAGAAATATTTTCCCTATCAGTTTCTCTGGTTATATAAGACCATGGATAAAATGTCCAAGAGCTTTTTCCTCATTGCTTTTCTGTATCGCTCTGAGTGTTCATCGCTTGTACATATGCCTGCTTCTTCAAAATGAAATAAAACGACGTCACGAAATTAAAAGTATCTTCACTGTCTTCAAACTGTATTCTGCTTCATATAAAATAATGCTTATATATATATATATGCACTGGTGTGCAAAACTTAAGCAACAGGTATGTTTTTTGCCATAACTTCACGAGAAATCATCTGAGAGACATGAAATTCAGAAATGAGATACAGCATTTTGTTCTGAAAGAATGACGAAAGCATAGTTGCGCAGAAATGAATACAATGCATACAGTATGGAATCAAACAAACAAAAAGGCTTTATTGAACTCATAGTATCGTTACACATGATTGTCTGTCCAAGAGGAAGAACAGCAAGCAGATGCTCCTTAGTATGGGATATGCCCACCCCTTACTGCAATGGTTGCTTCGCACCGTCTCCCCATACTCAGCACCAGATTGCCCAACAGTTTTTGAGGTAAGAGTGCCCATTCCTCAATCAGCATCTGTTTAAGTTGTCGGGCGTTCCCAGGAGGATGTAATCGTGCTGCAAGGCGTCTCCCCAAAGCATCCCACACATGTTCTATCGGATTTAAATCAGGGGAGCACGCCGGCCAATCCATTCGAGTGATATCTTCACTTTTCAGGAGCTCCTCAACAGCATGAGTCCTGTGTAGTCGTGCATTGTTATCCATAAAAACGAAGTCTGATCCAATGGCACCTCGGAATAGACGCACATGGGGAAGGATCACCTCCTGACAATAGCGATCTCCAGTTACAGAACCTCTGTCGTAAACATGGAGCTCAGTCCGCCCGTTCATCATAATGCCTCCCCAGACGACAACTCCAGGACCACAGAAACGGTCTCTTTCCGTGATGTTACAAGCGATTCCCAACGCCAGTTGATTCGGAGAGAGGTCGGGACACGGTTTCATCCCAGTAACATCACGGAGTATGGGGAGACGCTGCGAAGCAACCATTGCAGTAAGGGGAGGGCATATCCCATACTAAGG
>JAPMOR010050171.1:0-18505 GCA_026543865.1 Argiope aurantia | reverse complement strand
TATATATATATATATATATATATATATATATATATAGGTTTTCTGGCCAGGCGCCAATTCAGTACACGTGTGACCTTTGACAACTTTTCAAGGGCAACCGAAGATATCACTTTCTCTTTATATGTATTACTGATGGCGCATTTTTTTTACAGGGGAATTAATTAAACCGAAAGTGGAATTGGATCACGAAATAAGAGAATATTTTAGAATGAAGTTACTATGGGCTAAATGAAGATAAAAATCTTGGAAATTAATTTGGATTAAATTAAGAGCTTAAAATATCCTTACACACACACACACACACACACACGCATATATATATATAATTTGTTACTATGGCAGCATATAGAAAAATTGATTCTCAGGAAATATATTTGTTTTATTTGTAAGCCCAAACTAGAAATTCTTATTTTATTTGTTTCTTTACTAGTTTTATTTGTTTGGCAAATGAGATGCTTATTTTTAATCGGAAGAATATTGGATCATATTTATACTGAGTGGTTCTGATGATTTGCTATCCCGCGCTGTCCTGGTGGTAAAACCTCGCGTTCGGGACCAGAGGCTTCCTATTGGAGGCCCGATTCCACTGAACAACCGCCGTAGAAGTGGATTTGGTGCACGTCAAATACGTCAGGGCCAAATTTCCTCCCACTGGCATGCTCGGAAGTTTGGAGCGGAGAAGTAGCTCAGAGGTCGTCCTAGTCATCGGACAGAGGTTTGGAATTACGAAGTCCGTCCAAAAATAGAATTATCGTTTCTATAAAAAACGCAATATTGATATAACTAATCTTTTGATTTAAAGGTATCTAGCTAGATCATCGTTCTAATTATTTCAAAAAGATAAATAAAATATAAGTCCTTGAAAATATTTTCGTACTTTTTCATGATTTCCAAGAAAATAGTCTTATGGGAAGTTTTTCTCAGAAAATATATTCATATTACAAGATTTTTCAATTACTTAATACTAATCCTGATTTAATATTAAAACGACATTTAGCAGTCTTTGATACATTATAAAATTGTGAAGGTTAAGCAAAATATATGAACAACTACAACAACATGCAATAAGAATTTTTTTTTAATATCATGTAAGAAAAATTCAGCTATTAAAAGATTCTAATTAAATAATTTATTTTAAATGACGTTCAAAATGAAGGCATTTAAATTTGATATAATTTAACATGTATAGAAATTAAAATGTTTCTATATCTATGAAAATCTAATCTTTTTTTTATCCATTATCTTGAAAATTATCTATAAAATAATGCTAATCATGCATTTTGGAAGATTTTCTGTTATCATAAAAGAGTTGGGAAGTTAATTTTACAAAATTGACTTTGACTAACTATTTCTATTTCGAAATATTCCAAGCTGATTTTTTTTTAATTTGGATTTATTTTTTACAATTAAGTAAATATGCAAAGGAATGAATAACAATTAATGCCTTTTACTAAGTCGAAAATATATAATTTCACATAAAAAACAGAAAGGGATAAAGTTATGCAAACTGTCAGCAAGATAAATAGACTGTATATATCATTAAATGTCAATACTAATGAATCATCTTCTTCATATTTCACTCCACTTAAGAGGTAAACTCCCAAAAGTTCTTCTTTCTGCAGTTTTTCATACAAACCAGGGCATCTTAACCTGTATATTACGGTATTTAATCTCGACTTGCAACAAAAATCTTTTCGTAATGCTATCGCAAAATTAGCCGTTATAAGTACATCTTTTGCTATAACATAAGAATCATACTTCAGCGTACTATGAAGCAACCGCAACTTAAAATGATTATCTATGACAGCAGTCTTAATTAAACGAGAAGCCATGTCATCTATATCATTATTTCGTCCATAAAACCATTTGTTGTCTTCGATAGCTTTGCTAAGATATTTCAGATGTTTTTGCTTAGATGTTTCTAATAAATAAAGCGTTGACGATCCTTTTACAGTTAAACATTTGTAGATTCCTTTTCTCACAGCTTGCGATAACTGAACGAAATTTTTGAGAGGAGGCTTTTGCAAAGGAATTGTAAGAAATGAAAGAAGTATTGAAGAATAATGTAGCGACGTTAGCATTGCAAACACAATCCAAGAAAAATGTAGAATTTTAGTTATAGAAGAGCAAGACTCAATGACTATAGATTGACGCAAAAAACTACCAATCACACGAAAAAGCAACTTCAAATAGGGTGTTTTTATTCCCAGAAGAATTATTATTTTTGGCCACACTAGCACCAAAACGAAAATATAGATCCAAATGTCAGGCTGAAATGGGTACAAGAAAGAAAAACTGGTTGAAAGGATTCCTGGTTTGTCAACTAAAAATGTCACAAAATTTGTCTCATAAGGTTCGCTGAAATCCACAACTTTCATTCGTTCTTCTGTTATTGTAAGAAAATTGAAAGCTATATCAACTTCTTTTCTTTGAAGCATGCCGATTAAACCAGTCCAACTTCCGTTTTCATTCATGATGCCAGATTCTCCATCAGCTGGTGTCTTCAGACGATACTCGAATTTTAATATTGCACTAAGCAGATGGAGGAATTTGGCTTCAATCCCTTCAAGTTTTAAACTTCTATTTGTTCTATTAACTTCAAAAATATATTTATTTGGAATATATCCAACATTTACTATTTTTGGAAAATAAGGAGTTTTTGCATTGCTTTCAATCATTATTTTAAATATAACAGATAAATAGAAGCAGAGTTTATTTAATTTCGTTATGAATTTGACTTTTGAAATCCCTGACATTTCTTGAAGAGTCCTGACATCAAAAATAAAATTGGAGAAGCATCAGTATCTGAACATTTTTGAAGGTAACAATCTTCGCAACCTTTTTAAAAGAAAATTTACAAGGTTTTCTTACATTTAACAAACCTTGATTCAGATTCTTTTTTTTTGTAGTTTGGTTTTTTTTTTGTTGTTTCTATGACAACAATGTAAAAAAATTGTGGGGTTTTTTTTTGAATTATTATTTGCTATGTAAAAAAGGTGTTTCCAAAATCTTTTACAAGGTACATTAGTTTGCATTAAGAATTTTCATTTCTAGAATGGAAGGGCACTTTATTTTATTAGCACTTTCTAACATCAATAAAATATTTCGAGCATTTTTTTAAAAGTAAAATGTTTTTTGTTGTCAAACAGAAATTCGAAAGATGGCTTTTTTTCTATTTACATACGGTCATTTAAATCCATTAGCGCTAAAAAATATAATTTAAAAAATCCTCAAAAGGCAATAGTAAACAAATTGTCTATAAATACAATTTCTATAGGAGGAATTGATTGGAAAGGTATGAATTAATTTATCTTAGTTTCTTTTTAACAGAATAAAGAAGAGCAATGTATATGCAATATCACTGGCTGAGGTTGCATATCCACACTATAAGTATATCGCAAGGAAAAAATTGACATACTCATTAAGAATGTGCACGCATAACATGTAATATTTTTAATATATAGATATCTTTAAATCTTAAATTTCAAGTTTTTTTTAATGTTTTTTTTTCAAGATAACTGCGGCTCCCGTATCAAAACTCCCGTATCAAACTATTTGACAAATAAGTTGAGTGTATACTTTTGTACTGGTGTTAAGGAGATTACTCAAGATTCGACAACTTAAATACATGAAATTTAGTATACGTTATTTTGATTAAAATTATAGTTCTGTGTTAAGATTTGGCTTCAATTGTTTGAAAAAAGTGTTCAAAATGTATTCGATTTTCTTAACTATTATATCAAGCGCAGAACGGTCATGTGAGGGATTGCTGTGATATTACGCTCTTTCCTCCGACAAATGCTCAGTGACACTACGATGAAATAAATGCTGAACATCTGGTGTGTATCAAACGATCTTGATTCCAGACCAATACTCGTGAGCTATCGTGACGAAATCAAAAATTCCATTACTACTAAAAGTTTGTTTTCCAAGATCAGGAATAACATCAAAAATTAATTCTATTTGTTTAGAACAATGGCCTGCATTTGTTTGTTTGTGCTTCATATCTGCTTTTCACTTGGAGAAATTATAAGCTCAATTCTGTGAACGAAACTCAATATTATTATCATTCCATAAATTAATTTGTTGAATCATTCGATTTACGAAACCAAGCTATACCTGTTTTCTTTAAGCACAGCATATAATAAGGGGGAGTGGATTCCTCTCAATTTTCTGGCATATCCTCTATTATCTTTCTCTCGCAGAAAATGGAGTAGAAGTTTAGTAGTTACGTTAGGAGTCAGTAGGAATAAAAACGTCATATTACACTTTACAAACATTATATCATGAAAATTAGATATAGTTAATTTCTCTGAGTTTTTGAATTTTCTATTTTTTAGTTTATTAAACTCTATATGAAATTTTTTTAACATATCTGAGAGTCATCTATGTATATCTATACTTATAATAAAGCTCAATGTGTGTGTGTTGGTGCTCTACAGGCCAGACCGTTTGACCTACAGCTACCAAATTTGGTACATGTATATCTTGTAGGTCGTGAATGTGCACTTGGGGTCCCTTTTTTGAATTTTTAATTAGAACTCTTTTTATTAATTAAAAGTTAATTTTTATCTAACGCTAATGAGGTTAGGCTTAACATTTTTGACCGATTATTTCAAACGATTCTGTTTATTTTCTTAATGTTTGATGCATTTAAAATGAAACATTGTTAATTAATCAATCTTTCAGGTTTATTCTGAAGTACTTTTGAATTAAAATAAACCAGAATAAAGGAAATAAAACATTTCTGATCTGCATAGTGTTACCCCAGCTTTGGTAGAAAAATTCCCGCATGCGCATTGTGTTTTGATTGTTAACAACTATTTTCAACGGATGCGGACTTGAATTTATGTTATATATATATATATATATATATATATATATATATGCTTATAGTTTTAAGTACATCGTTTTTTAAGTAGTTTTTTTTAACCTGTTTTCGACCGATTATTTTAAACGATTCTGTTTCTTTTTCTTAGTGTTTGATGCATTTAAAATAAAATATTGTTAATTAATCGATCTGTTCATGATGAATTTGAGAAAATTTTGTTGACAAATTCTTGTGATATTACATAAATTAAGAAAGATATTCTTTCGTGCCCATAAGGTTTAAATGCTCAGTGACTCTGTTTTCAGTAATCATATTATTAAAAAAAATGCTTTGTTTCAGTAAAAAATATTATTATATTAATTGCAGATTAATCATTTCCATTTTATTTTAAAGCATAAATTATACGGGAGCTAACAGAAAATTAGAGAGATACATATTACGTTATGACTGAAGACCTTTATAATATTATGAGTAAATTATATGACTATCAAAATGTGAAGTTTTAAAATATTTTGATGCAGAAGCTATTAAAGTAGGAATTATATAAAATAATTAATTATTAAAATTTTAATGAGAATTAAGATTGGCGAATCGGCTGGTCGCCAAAGGCGGCTAGTAATTATAATAAAGCTCAATGTGTATGTGTGTGTTGGCGCTCTACAAGCCAGACCGTTTGACCTAGAGCCACCAAATTTGGCATATGTATACCTTGGAGCCATTTTTTAAATTTTTAATAAAAATTTTAATTAATTAAAAATTAAGCGAAATTTCGATGTTTTACCTCTGTAAGTTCCAAAAATATTACTGCACAAAATTGATTTTTACGTCATTTTGAAGTTCAGAAAATAATCTTTCCAATGATACTAATGTTTTGATCTATAAATTAAGTTTGCATTTTTAATAAATTTTTAAAAATATAGTTTAATTAAATTTTTTAGTATTTTTTCTTTTTGCAAAAAATAAAAATAAAATTTAATCTGCATGAGCATGGTAAAAAATAGCTTTTATTAGTGTGTTGCCCTCAGATATACAAAGGCTCATATTTAAAAAATATAAGTTAAATACTACTGCAAATTAAATCTAGAAAAATTTAATTTTCAGCACATGACTGTAAAAAATGAAATAAATAGGAAATGGGATATTTTTTTAAAAAATAAATGCAAGACAAAATTTCCTATGATCGTTTGCAATATATATAAAACTTCAATAAATCAGCTTTATAGGAAGACAATGTTTTTATTGGAAAAAAAAAATTGGGAAGGTATTTTTATTATTCAGTATAAGATAAACGTCAAATTCCTAAAAATTATCTTCGAATTTAAACTTTTAGAATTTGTGCCAATTTGCCGTTTTGAGTAGGTTCCAATTTAAACTTAATTACAAGCAGATTAAAAAGAATCAAACTGAGCAATATAAAAGTAAATAAATATACACAATAATTACTTTAAAGACTAAATCTTAAATCAAAAAAAATGTCATCGGAACTAGACATCAAAACTAGAAAAAATTAAATATAAAATAAAATTTTAAGAAGCCCACTTTTAATAACGTGTCAGAAAGTCGACAATAACTTTTTAATTAAAATTCTGAATGGAAAATAAAAATAGTATAAGTGTAAGATGCTAGAAAAGATTTGCGGAGGAAATTCCTTCACAATGAAAATTATAAGGAAACCAGCTAAACCTTAACAAAAAATTATCGTAATTATTAATGAAAGTATTATTCCCTACCACAATTTAGTGTAAAATTGTGGACTTACGTGTATACCACAGAATGCTCAGATTTTTAATTTCAGAGTCCCACGCTTGGAAGTTTTGTGCCTTGTAGTAATATAAAGAAAACTGATATTTTTGTGCTAATTGCATTCGAAGTATCGATCTTTGGTGTATTTCTAGCCTTTTTTACTGGAACTGAAGGTAATTTCACTAGTATGCGGTTAATACATAAGTACCAGAAAATCGATTTGCATCCTAGGTGACTTCTATCTTCACGATTGAAGTCAAAATGTGATATTCAACCGCAATTGTTCACAAGATCATATAACAAATTTCATTTCTTTAAATCAGTGAAATTTTGAATCGTTGCATTTATATGAATGCGACAGACCGACCGACCACGCAACGAACTGGATTTCATATTTGTCGCATATCCATATTTTAGATACTTAACCTGTGAGCTAAATTTTATCTATCTATCTATTTTCGTTTTCTATTTATGTTCACTTGTACTTAAAACAGCCGGACATACAGACTTCCTCTGAATGTATTTCGCTCAATATTTGATGGATATCCAATGACAATTAATGTCTATTTCTTAAACGAATGTGCATAAATTTCCATAATAAAATAGAAACGGTCAAAGTACAATTGACCACAAGTAAAATGAGTGCACTATAGAAAGCACTTATATCAATCCTGAGATTATTGACTTCCTCTTATGCCAAAACATTTGAGAGATCAACACTCTGAACTACCTCTTTTTACAACATTCCCTATAGTCCAGCAATTTTATCTTAGATGTCACAGTATTTAATCTTCACTTGCAATAAAAGTTTTTTTTATTATTATTAATTCTGCAGCAAAATTTGTTGTAATATATATATGCAGATTAACCCAGTCCAATTTATTTTTTCATTCGTGACGCCCACTCTCAGTTTAGTGGCGCCATTTTGGACTAACAAAAATCTGATCAAAATCACAGTCAAAAATCTAACTTCAGTCGCTGCAAGTTTTAAAGTGCCATTTTTCCTGGTTACTTCAAAAAGTAGTTACAGGAGTCATATTAACCAATTAAAATGATCAAACATTTATTAATCGAGGAAAAAAATTAGAAAATTTAGCAATGCCTTGTCTTATCATTTTTAATTTCAGAGGTAAAAAGTAGCAGAATTTATTTAATCTCATTAAATCAAGAATAGATTTGACATTTGAAATCACTGACATTTCTTCCAAATAATTATACAAATTTATAAAAATGCAACATGTAGTATGACTTTTCTTTAAAATTATGTAAGAAAAATTCAACAATTAAATGATTCTAAAGGAATAATTTTTTTTTAATGACATTGAAAGTGAAGGTATTTAAACTTAACATAATTTAACGTGAATAAGAAAAATTGTTTCTATGACTATAAAATTGTATTCTTTTTTTTATAATTCCAATCATTTGAAACATATCAATAAAACAATGCTAATATCAAATATTTTGAACATTTTTTTTTCATTACAATAAAGTTGTGCAATTATTTTTACAAAATCGACTTTGTCTAACTATTGTTATTTCTAAATATTCTTAGCTGAATTTTTTTTTATTTTGTATTTATTTCTTAGAATTAAATATACGAAGGAATCAATGAGAATTAATGCCTTTTACTAAATCGAAAATATATAATTTCAAATAATAAAACAAATAAGGATACAGTGATGCCAATTGTCAGCAATATAAATAGACTGTATATATCATTAAATGTCAATTCTAATGAATCATCTTCTTCATATTTCACTCCACTTAAGAGTTTAACTCTCAGAAGTTCTTCTTTCTGCAGTTTTTCATACAAACCAGCGCATCTTAACCTGTATATTACAGTATTTAATCTCGACTTGCAACAAAAATCTTTTCGCAATGCCAACGCAAAATTATCCGTAACAAGTATATCTTTTGCTCTAAAGTAAGAATTATACTTCAGCATACTACGAAGCAACCGCAACACAAAATTATTATCTATTACAGCGGTCTTAATTAAACGAGAAGCCAGGTTGTCTATATCATTATTCCGTCCATAAAACCATTTATTGTCTTCGATAGCTTTGCTAAGATATTTCAGATGTTTTTGCGTGGATGTTTCTAATAAAGAAAGCGTTGACGTCCCTTTTACAGTTAAACATTTGTAGATTCCTCTTCTCACAGCTTGCGATAATTGAACAAAAGTTTTGAGAGGAGGTTTTTTTAAAGGAATTGTAAGAAATGAAAGAAGTATTGAAGAATAATGTAGCGACGTTAGCATTGCAAACACAATCCACGAAAGATGTAGAATTTTAGTTATAGAAGAGCCAGACTCAATGACTATAGATTGACGTAAAAAACTACCAATCATGCGAAAGAGCAACTTCAGATAGGATGTTTTGATTCCCAGAAGAATTGTTATTTTCGGCCACACTAGCACCAAAACGAAAATATAGATCCAAATGTCAGGCTGAAATGGGTACAAGAAAGAAAAACTGATTGAAAGGACCCCTGGTTTGTCAACTAAAAATGTCACAAAATTTGTTTCATAAGGTTCGCTGAAATCTACAACTTCCATTCGTTTTTCTGTTATGCTAAGAAAATCGATAGCTATATCAACTTCTTTTCTTTGGAGCATACCGATTAAACCAGTCCAACTTCCGTTTTCATCCATGACGCCAGGCTCTAAATCGAATGGTGTCTTCAGGCGATATTCGAATTTCAATATTGTACTAAGCAGATGGAGGAATCTGGCTTCAATCCCTTCAAGTTTTAAAGTTCCATTTGGTCTACTAACTTCAAAAACATATTTATTTGGAATATATCCAACATTTATTATCTTAGGAAAATAAGGAGTTTTTGCAATGCTTTCAGTCATTACTTTAAATATAACAGATAAGCAGAAGCAGAGTTTATTTAATTTCATTATGAATTTGACTTTTGAAATCACTGACATTTCTTGAAGAATCCTAATATCAAAAATAAAATTGGAAAAGTGTCAGTATCTGAACATTTTTGAAGGTAACAATCGTTACAACTTTTAAAAAAATAATTTACAAGTTTTTCTCGCATTTAACTATATTTTATTTGGTTTCTCTTTGTGTGTGTGTGGGTTTTTTTTTTGTTATTGTTGTTTCTATGGCAACAAAGTAAAAAATCGATTTTTTTTTCTTTTGTAAATATTATCTGCCATATCAAAAGATGTTTTCAAAACCTTTCACAGAGTACATCAGCTTGCATTAAGAGTTTTCATTTCTTATATGTCTTTAAAAATAAAAGGGCATGTATTAGCACTTTCTAACTTCAATAAAACATTCCGAGCTAAAATACTTTTTTAGAAGTAAAAATGTTTCTAGCAGTCAAACACAAATTTGAAAGAGAGCGTTGTTTTTTATTTACAAACACTCATTTAAAACCATTAGCGCCAAAAAATATAATTAAAAAAACTCAAAAGGCAATAGTAAACAGAATGTCTGTAAATATAATTGATTGGAAGTGTATGAATTCATTTATCTTAGTTTCTTTTTATCAGAATAATGGAGAGCAATTTTATATGAGATATTTCTGACTTGGGTTGCATATCTACATTGAGAATATCGCAAGGTTATTGTTAATTAAACGAGACCCTATGTTATCTATATCATTATTTCGTCTGTAAAACCATTTATTGTCTTCAATGACTCTGATAACATAATTCAGATGTTCATACTTGCTAAAATTGACATACTCATTAAGAATGGGCACACATAACTTGAAACAATTTTGACATCTAGATATCTTTAGATCATAAATTTCAAGTTTTATGAGAAAGCATCATTTTTTTTTGTGTCAAATCTCTTATGAAATTGCCTACTTAATGATTTGTAGATTCAAGATAACTCCTGATCCCGTATCAAAATTAATATTTTCTAAAACTACTACGTTAATAAGTTAATGGCCGCTTCCACTATAATCAATCGATTTAAGTGTAGTGTTATTTTACATCTAATGTTGTCTTCTTGCGATGCACTGTGCTTCACATCCTCCCCCCCCCCCCCGCAGTTCCTTTCGCAAGAAGAGCAAATCTTGTGAGTCTCAAACTTGAAATCAAATTATTGCAGCCCATTTGAGGTGTATAGTGAGGTTGATATAGTATAAACTCCATTATTAAAAGTAGAGCATTTTGCATTTAAAAATAAAATTGTAAACTTCACTAAAATCTAACACTGTTTCAGAATGGCTTATTAAATGAATCTATCTTATAGAAACTAAGGCTGAATACTTGTGTATTTTCTTCGTGGGCTCTGAACTTACAAATAATATAAATAAAAATCGTTGAGTAAGCAAATAATTAATAATTGAGGTGATTCACAACTATAGATTATTTTGTATGTCTTTAAGTAATAACTCAAAATTTATCTATTTATAATAAAATTGGGATTTAAACTTGCATCTTTAACAAATTGTTTCAAAATCGAACATAAGTCACCCATTAATGTTGTTTTGCGTCGCAATTATTTGTTGAATTATGTTTGAGAAACAACTACAACTTCTGTGGGATAAAATGAAGGAATCTGTGATATGAATTAAAGTCTCATTAATGCTCTAAAAGCATGCATGAAAAATCTGACAAAGAATGAAGCATGGAGCATGTATAAATCTTTATGAATGTCATATTCATTAATTGACAGGGACGTGTAAATTAACCTGTACATTTTCCAGTACCCTAAATAAAACCTTCAAAGATTCCATACTAATGAAGTTAAATCTTTGAGATTTTATTTGTTTTCCATCAATTATTAATATATGTAATAAGTTTAGATCTAAATTAAATGGAATTTTCAATAAATTTTCACTTTTTCGTGTATAAAGTATACAAAAAGAATATATTGTATTCATCGGAAAATTCAAACTCGAGATTTGAAAGAATCTTCACCTTTCAGATCACCCTGACTCCGAAAAACAAAATTTTGAAATTATACCTGTCAGTTTGCTTCTCGCTGTATCTGTTGTCTGTGAATATGATAATACAAAAACGCTTTGAACTAAACAGATGAAACTGAGCAGGTGTCCTTTACAACAAATTTGTAGATTTCTATGAAATTTTGAGTTGAATCCATTCAGAGCTAAGCTATCAATCAGGCAGACAGAGTACAAGTGAAAAAGGTAGCTGAAAAACGTAAAGAACTAATTAGAAATAAATTAGCAAACATGTTTAGCATCTGAAATGCAGATCCTTTTCAAATTTGGAACAACACCGATCAGGTTGTTGACCATCTATCGGTCTATACTTTTGCACTCATAAAAATGAGATAACTCAAAAATGAGATAACTCAAGACTCAACAATTTAAATACATGAAACTTGGTATGAGATCGTTTTGTTAAAATTGTAGTTATGTGTAAAAACGACTTCAGTCTTTTGAAAAAAAAAAAAAAAAAAAAAAAAAAAAAAGGTGCTCAAAATGCAAATCGATTTTTTTAGCTATTCTACGAAGCGCAGAACAGTCGTGCAAGGGATTCAAAAAATAAAAATTAGCTTTTCTATGATATTACATCCTCTCACCCCTACAGGAAAATGCGCAATATACTAAAATTAAATTGACGCAACTCATCTGATGTATATCAAATGAACTTGATTCTATTCCTAAAAGCTTGTGCTATCACGACGAAATTAAAAATTATTGAACTTTACTGGACGTTTTCAATAACGATCTGTTGATAATAATTCGATACTGATTTTCAAAATTAATATTTTGACGTTATTTTATCCATTTATTAACTGTAATATTATGAATAACAGTCGAAAACGTCTTAAAGAAATAGTTTCAGGAATGAAAAAAATGTTGAAACAATTAAAAGTAAAAAAAAAATCCATTTTTTTCTATTTTTTGGCTTTAATAGTTTAATAATGATGTGGAATTGGAATCTGCATTTATAGTTACTAAACAATATTTTTTAATTTCTAAAATAAATTTCAAATAATTAATAAGTAAAACCTTCGTTTGCTTATCGTGTATTCAATTATAATAAAATCATTTTTATAGTTTAAATATATATTATCATACATTTTGTCTTGAATTCAATTTTTATACGTAGCTAGAAAATAGCTTTTTGTTGTGAAATATCAAGATACATAGCTAATTTATATCTCATTGACAACAGTGAAACAAAATATTAACAATAACAATACGTAGATTCATCATTTAAATTTCTGATAGTGTTTGGGTATTGGTGTATTTATTCAATAACATTTACCTTTGTGTATTTTGATACCTGACACAGCTGATACTTTTTTTTGTTGTTGTTGTTGTTATTATTGTTTGCTTTCCTAAACGCAAACAATGTTGCCTTTCTATGTTTTTATATTAAAATATCGCGTGACATAAAGCGCAATTGAATATTGAACTAAAATTGTTTTATTTCATGTTTAAACACTAAAATGACCCAAAACAGTTTTCTATTAAGTGAAACGAATTATCGAACACCAACTTTTTAATAGAGACTAATAATTAACACGAATTTTCTATTCAATTTATTGAATATCATGTTAAATGAAGCACAATATTAATATGTTTCAGCATGGGCATGCATTTCACTAAAATCGTTCTTGTGTTAATGATAAAATAAAATTCCAAAAACCTACAAAATTGCCCAATCTATCATTGAGCTGAATGTTAAAGAATTTGGATAATAAAAATTATTATGGAAGTTGTCAAAAAGATATTTTTTAATTTTATTCGATAAAGTTTCGCCAAAAATTTGATTAATATTAAAATTTTGATATATTTAATGTGCTTTCTAACTTCACACATAATGTATGTCATTTCATATATCAATCATTTTCTAAACTTTACTTATCTGGGACTCTCCGTAAAGTCCAGCACTTCCTATCGTAAATATAATAGTATTTAATCTCCTCTTGCAACAAAACAAACTTAAAACTTACTTTTCTTAATACTGCTGCAAAATTAGCAATTATAAATAATGTTTTTCATATAAAATCTCTATTTCTGTGCATGGGGAAACAATAGAAATTTAAAATGATTACCAGAGACGGCAGTTTTTGTTAAACTTCTTTCTTTTTATTTTGCTGCGAAGATGTTGCTGTAATGTTAATGTAATATTATATGTTGGGGTAATAATAATAATTTTATTGCCATTGCGCTGATCACAATGACATCTATTTTATTTGATGAATCTACCTACGTATTTAATATATCCTTGCTTGGATTTGCGTATTAAGAATAACATCATGGATCTTTTTAAACATTTGTAGATCCTTTTCCTAAGAGATCTTGATGATTAAAGAAAATTTTTTAAAGGACTCTTTTGAAAAGAAATGAAAATTCATGAACCGATAAATAATTAATTGGGGCTATCATTGCAAATAGGTTCTATGAAGGAAAATTCTGTCTATATAGAAACGAAATTCACGGTAAGAAAATTCAAATATGTGAACAAGTAACTTTTAATAGGAAACTCTGATACCCAAAATAAACATTATTCGGAGCTACATTAGCAGTCAAATGGAAATGCAAGTCCAAATATCTGGTAAGAATGGATACAAAAAGAATAACTGGTTGGGAGGACTCCTGATTCTTCAACTAAAAGCGTCGCAAAATTAATTACTTATGGTTCACTGAAATTTACAACTTCTATTCTTTCTTCTGTAATGATAAGAAGATAGAAAGAGCTATGCCAATTTCTTTTATTTTGGAATATGCCGACCGATGAACCAATCTCGTTTTCGCTCATGGCGCCAAATTCTTTATATGGGGGATCTTGTAAATGATATTGAAATATTAGAGTTTTGGAAGGCAAATAGAGGAATTTGATTTTAGTTCATCCAAGTTTTAAAGTTCCGTTTCTTTTGATAACGTCAGAAATATATTTAATTGAAATGCATCCAGCCTTTATTATTGAAGGAAGCTCATGAAACTTTGTAATGTTTTATGGGAGATAAATGGAAGCACTGTTTACTTAATCTCATTAAATCAAGAATTTGTCTCCTCAGATCTCTGACATTTCTTAAAGAGTTCTTGCAAATTTTTTAAAAAGCAGTTTCTGGTTTTTCAATACTTTTAAAGCTAGCGGTTTATAATATACTCTGCCATGTTTATTAACAAAATGTTATGCATTTAATAAGTTTTGACAAATTTTTATGTGTTTGGTTACTATGCCCACATATAGAAAAATCGGATTTCAAAAAATTTGCAAAACACGGTATATTTTCATTTTGCAGAATAAATTAACGAACAAGTTCGTGGATATTTTTATTTATATTTCGGTGCAGTAAAAAGGGACTTATTAACGCCTTCTGATATAAGTAAAAGGTTTCAAGCTAAATTATAAATATTTGAAAGTAGGGCCCTTGAAATGAAAGATAAACCTTGAAATAGTAATTTGCATAATATTCACAAATATCCATTTAAATTATTAGTGTCAAAGAATATAATTTTTAAAAAATGAGTGTTAAAAATATGCAAAGAATATGACTATAATTACAATTTTTATCTCAATAATTCATAGAAAACAGCTATATTAATTCATATGAATTTATGTTGAAATGAAAAAAGGCAATTTCGTAACCGATATCACCGATACATGTCTAAATTCTGTCTTGCAATATAGAAAAATGAAATGTTTTATTTTAGGAGTATTCGTACTTACATAAACATTATATCAACGTACGCAATTTCTTTCTATGCGATTTTAAATATAATTTTTTTAAATGATTTTTCAGTAATTTGATAATGCAATCCCTATCCGTTGACCATAGTTGCCAATAAATACAATAAACTTATTTAAATTCCATATTTGATATTAAATTAGCCTTTTAAAAGTATCAAGTGAATAAAAAAAGCAGCACAACTCAATCATAATCAAATTACTCAATTTATGCACTATAAATGCCGGGGGGAGGGGGTAACAGTATATGTCATATAGCACATATGTCATATAGCACATAAATTATATTGTTCTGTGCTGTTATGAATACATTCTGAAGAATTTCAGGCAAAAAAATCTGTTGATGAGGGTTCCAAATTGTTTTAATTGTTGCTTATTCACCTTTTTTATGCATCATTTTTCCATTTTATATATTCATTGTACAAATGAATTGCTAAATTAACATATTCTTCGTATCACTATATCTTTCTACTTTTTCTCCTATTTCTTCCCTTTTGGTATATCCTTTATAATAGACTTATTATCATCTGAGAACATGATGTTGTTTTAGTTAGGAGGTTTTGAAGCTCGAAAACGCGTAGGCAATGAATATTGAATCTCGAAATTGCGTAGGCAAGGAATATTGAAGCTGGTAGGCAATGAATAAAGCATAAATGGCAATTTTCATCATTATCTTTTAATCGCAATTTTTTTTTACCTGCTTTTACCAAAATTTCATTATTATTATGTATGCTTCTTTGAAAGCAGATGCTTTTTCAAAGGGTTGATCTGTTTTTACCAGTATTGCTTTATTATTACGTATGCTTCTTTGACAGCAGATGCGTTTTTAAAAGGTTGACGTAGAACTATGACATCATAGCTGTTATTTTCATGGAATGTAATTTTAGCTGTTATTTTCATGGAATGTAATTTTAGCTGTTATTTTCATTGAATGTAATTTTTTTTTTCTGGGGAAATTAAACAATTTAATTTTTATATGTTCAAAAAACACTTCACTCGCGTTTAATAACAGTTTTGATATAAGTTATTAATTATTAATATTATTATTTAATATTTTCGCTTTCTATATTTCGGAAATATCACTTTTCATTCTAAAGTGGGAAACATTGAAGGATTTGACTCCTGTTCTAAGATTAACCCATTATGAAACTGTTTTATGATCTCAGAAATTAGAAAATAGCAGTTTGTTTTTACAAAACTATTGTTTTCATAAAAATTCTATATAAATTAATATGTTTAAAAATTTATTGGTAAATAGTTTGTCATTTGGAAATCGCATTGCGACGGAAACGCTCGTTATTCAGCTTCCAAACGTGGCATTCCTTTTTGTGAGAACATGATGTTGTATTGGTTAGGGAGTTTTGAAGCTCGAAATCGTATAGGCAATGAATAAAGCATAAATGGCAGTTTTCATTTTCAATTTTTTCTTGACTGGCAAAATAGTTTTGGAACTCTTGTAAACCGGTTTAAACTGGTTAATGATTTAAATTAATGAAGACAAATAATGACTTAAAAAATAATAATGTTCTGGCATGATAACTTGAAATTTGCAATATTAGAATTCATTTTTTTTTTTTGTTCTTTTTGCACATTTTTGAATTTCCTTTTATTTAATCTTGCATGATTCTCAACTATTTTAATATAAATGTGAAGAAACTTCTTACTATCACGCTTTTTAAATAATTCTTTTTCTCGTCTTTCAAAGTCTAATTTCTGTAACTTCAATTAGTTTAGATTGATTTTTGCTGCTGTTTAACATTATAGCTTTAATAAAACTGCTGAACCAGTCACTCTAATCTAGTTTCTGGTAACAGGAATTTTCCAGTTTGATTTCCTAAAAGTTGTGAACGTGTTACCAAGATTTTCTCTTTACAATTATCCATTCGCCACAAAACAGATCGCATTCTTATGTTAAAATTCATGATGTAAAAACTTTAAATTTCATCTCAAAATATCAAAATATACATACCATGTGAAGATTAGAATGAAATATTTTTAGATTTCAGTGAACATTATTTAAAAAAACTCTCAGCACGTTCAGTTAATAATTCTTTCTCAATTTTATATATCTTTCTTTATCTATATTTTGAGTATCTCTTTTAAAGAAACTATCCCAAAAGAGAATCTTGATAAAGCATTACTGGTATCAACACAAAATGAAAACGAAAGTCTACGGAAGTAAATAAAGGGAGATTTCTTCTAATTAAGTGTCATAAATTCAGTTAAATATCAAAAACCGAATATTTAATGATTTTAATTAATAATCCGGATTAATTACCGATTTTAACTGCTGTTGCAGCATTTTTCTAATTCATATGCTTCTACTTTTTTCATAGTCAGTGATTTTTATAGATGAACAGATAGGTAACTGAATGGTAACAATATCTATCTTATCAATTCTGGTTATGGAAAACAAATTACCTTCTTCTTGAACAGGCAGAAAGGTAATTAATTAGTCAGCGCTTAAATTTAAAAAAAATATTTGTCATTTAATCGTTCTTTATTCGCAAAAGGTCCGCAAACCATTTTAACTACTTCAAACAGAAATAAGAAAATGCAGTTAAAATAGATATTTTTGAATATGATTTAATTCATTTTCTTGGCATCCTCAGTATTGGAAGGTTTCTATTGCCGTTGTTGTGACTTATGGCACTTAACAAAACCTCTGACAGGAAGCTTTCTCATAAATGGTAATCACATTCTAACACGTATTTAACAAAATATGTTTTACAATAAAAAATGCAGATGATTTCAACTAATTAACATTAATTCTTGGTTAATATCATATCACCAAAACAGTCGCTGACATGTCACAAAATCGTGCAGCTCCAGAATTCCTGAAACAGATCAAACGATTCTAGCGAAATAGTTTTATGGCCTTCAAAATGAATGTGTTATAGCTTATTACAGCTCAATATTAAAAAAAAGAAAGTCTCAATAAGAAATAAAGCCACATTAATAAAGAAAAGAAATTCTCTATTTTTATAAAAAATTAATCATGTTTTATTTTTTTTCAACCTAGTAATTAAAACATTTAGCATAACATTACTAACATCGTGCACTTCGGATGATTTGCTAGTATTAGAATTTTTAAATATTCTCAGCTGTGAAATATTTTACAAGATAATTATTTATAATGAATGGATTATATAAAGAAAAAAAATTAATGTCTCTTACTTAGCCTAAAATATATAATTTCGCATAAAAGAGTTGCAAAAGATAAAATGAAACCAGCAGCAAGCAATATAAAGGGACCATACAAATCACTTAATTCCAATTCTAAA
>JAPMOR010050167.1:129700-156611 GCA_026543865.1 Argiope aurantia | reverse complement strand
GACATGTACTTAAATGCAGAAGATTCAATTTTAATATTTATTTTCCTTCCAAAAGAACGAAAACGGTTTTATTTTTTCACTAATTAAACACATGATGAGATTTCTATTTGTATTCAAAAATGAAAGTAATTTGTAATGAAAAAAGTCAAAAACGAAAAATCCTAATCTTCGAAAATTCATTCAAAATAATATTTGTTAGTCCATATATTTTATTTATTTATTTGCAATTGTATCCAGCTTTCTGAAAACTATCAATTATTTCCAATTGAAAAGAGCACGATGGACCATATCATGTGCCATTACTTTCAAATGATCGATTAGTCTACTCATATTGTCCAACATGTAATTACATGCTGTTTTATTTTGAGCTAAAAAGGTATTGCTACAAGCTTCAAATAATTGATGTTTATCGTTTTAAAATATGCAAAAAAGATTATTTATTACTTTATTATTATTAGATAATTTTTATTATATTGGAATAATATCTCATTTAAGATAGTTAATTGAATATTTCTGATATATTAAACTAAATTTGTCTCTGGAAAAATATATATTTCTGTCAAAATTGCAAATAGAGCTAGTTAATGATATTAAAATTCTCTTCAAAATTTAGGAAATATTAGATTGTTTCAGTTTCTAATTATATTGTCTAGAACAAAGTAAGTTTTTATGCCTGTAATGATTTAATGATTATGATTACTTTTCATTTTTAGTCAATCATGCTAGTATATTTTAGTATGATTGAAGCTCATTTCCATGAATTTCAAATAATTCAAACTCAATTGAAATGGAAAAATCGCATACGGAAAAGATGATATTTTTATAGATTGTTTAACGCTGATTGCTAATAAAATAAAAAAATAATTTTTAACAATTTCACCAGAAACTGCAGTCTAAATCTTATAATTTTAACCTAGAAATTCTTATATCTATATAAATTTATATACAATATTTATATTATATTTATATATCTCGGAAACGGCTCTTATTATTTGGATCAAATTTTGTATCTATGTAAGGTTTTGCTTTTTAGGTAGATCTATATAGTCATCTTTCTTCAAAAAACGCAATTTTACACGTACAGAAAAAAAAATTATAGCAAACTAAATTAAAGCCTTTTTCTATCTATTCTGATACTGACAGTGTCATTTAACGCCATCTCGTGCAATTTTGAGGTACTTGTATTTTTGCCATAGGATGATGTCTTACTGATATCTCAAAATTTTGTGAGACGGCGCTGATAGATGTGAGATGACGTAAGATTGAAAAATATTCATATGTAATCAGTGTGTGATTCATATCTAAATAATTTCTTCAATAAAACACGTTTTTAGAAAAATAAGAAGAAGAATAAACCTGCCGAGTGAATTTCCGTCCCCAGATACTATTAAGATTTTAATATATTTAAAGAAAAACTACTATTAGTAAGATGGTTTGGGTAGATTGTGCATTTAGAAAGTGAAAATTTTGTGATTTCAAAATGATTCTTTAGTCTCTTTAGGGTACAGCGAATCTTTTCTAAAGTGTAACGGATTTCTGCTCTCCGAATTCTAGTTTTGATCAATGAAATGAAGTGCGAGTTATCAGAGTCGCTTTAATAATACTCACTGCTCCGAAGCTGCTTTCTCTAATCTTTTCCATGAAAGTTAGAAAGGAAAAAGCTATTCTTCTTCCTCACTAAGTAATTAAATGATGAATCTTTTTTTAAGCCATGAATCCCCTTAATTATAGCTAGTTACATTGTTAAAATTTAGCCCAGTGTTTAATTTAAAATATAATTCAAATATTAAAAAAAAATTATCATTTATGCACGCTACCCAGGGGATTCAAGCATTTCGTAACTATCCATTCATTCATTTCTCAGTAGATTGTAAGATTTTTATGCATGAATTTGATATGATGCAATTTACAGATAATATGTCTTAAATTATTTCATAAAAAAAATTAAATTAAAAAATATTTTTCGTATGTGAGTATCGTATAAAAATTGCTATAATCCTTTGAAGAAGAAAAAGTAGACGATGTATAAAAAAAAATTAGTTTTAGTGTAATAAGCATCATATAAACATAACGATTCGGTATATCTTTGTGTAAATGTAGTGAACATTTTGAAACAGAAACTTTATATTATGCTAACAAAATGAGATGTTGTTTTTTTTAAGATTTTGTAGAATTCTAATTTTAGTAGCTATTTTGTTTTTATATTGAAATTTTTCGCATTCAAAGTGGCTACTTGAGTTGAAGTAGAAAAAGGAAAAGAAGAAGATTTTGATAACATTGAAATTTTTTGTATTAAGAATTTTAACATTTTAATGAAAAAAAGATATTCTAATTTCTTAAATCTTTAGACTGAAATTTTCTTGTAATGAAAGTAGAAAATAAGAAATTATCATTATGGTATTTTGAATGTTTTGATGTACTAAACGGAAAAGGTAATTTCTATGTTCAAGCCATTGCTTCAACTCATCTACAGCAACAGAGCAAATTTTGTAATATACTGAACCTACGATCGAAATATTATCAAATAATTGAAATATTAAATTCTCACATTTAAATAGATTTTTTAACGTATGAAATTAAAACGGAATTAAAATCCATTATTAAGTCCTTTACTTTTTATATATTATTCCTTTTTTTGTATTGAGCAAAGCAAAATGTTAATGTAATAAACGTACTAAATCGATTAGAAGAAAGAAAGAAACGACAATTAAGAGTCAGTTGTAAAATTATTCCATTGTAAAGGATTTTCTTTACTTTATTCAATAAATAATTACTCTGCAAAATCGTTAGTACACGGTTGAATCATTCATCTCAGCGTTTCACAACCTTTCAGTATTCGCGGTTCAGTTTTCAATCATAATTTTAATTTCTCCCCCTGCTTACAAAAAAAATGTATACAACAATAATGTATATTGAGTATTTTGTATTCTGTTTTTAAATTATTTTTAATTAACTGCCAAAAAAAGAGTAAAAGCGTGCCAACGTTGGCGCGAAACCACATTTAGCATTTTGCCAAGCGGGTGGTTAACAGATAAAGCGAGTAAAAGAAGGGAAAATTTAAATATTATATTTGAAATGAAAGTCAAACAGGGGAATACCGTTAAAAGAATATGAAAATAGAAAAACGCATTAATGAAAGCTAACCTAGACGGGTTCAGCTAAATTTATAAACTGGGAATACATTTTTTCGAATAATAAAAAAAATAAAACAGAAGCATGACTAAACAAAAGAGAAAAAAATAAATAATGTTTATGGAAGAGAATCCACACGAGCAATGCCGTCTCAAGCATGCGCAGATGTTTTTTCATAGGAGGAAGGAAAATGTTCGTTAACGCAAGTTTCAATTCCAGCTAGTCTCATACGAGTCTATTCTTCTGTCGCTATCGAATATATCGTGGATGCGTATGTTATATGTTTTCGTGTTAATTGCAATTCACCATATTAAATATTTACGGCAGCAGATTTATGGAGACTCATGAGACATTTTTAAGCTGAAGTAAGAGAGCATTAGACGACAGTCAAAAATCATCAAGTACACAGACGAGCTTGGTCCCGAAAATAAAATCAAGAAAATATTATCAAGAATACTTAAATTTTGGGTTTACCAGTACTGAAGTAAATGAAGAAGATCGTATCATTTGCTCAAGAATGTTGGCCTCAGGCAACATGAAACCTAATAAACTTAAACGACTTTTGGAAACGCTTCATAGTGAGTACGTCAATAAACCTAGAGAATTCTTCGAATTAAAAATAAAATCATATAAAAAGCAAAAATCATTTTTTAAAGAAACTTTGTGTGTGAATAAAAAACCTTCAATTGCATCTTACAAACTTTCATATAAAATAGCCAGAAATAAAAATGTCACACCATTGGTGAAGAGTTTATTTTGCCATCAGCAATTGAAATTGTAGAAACTATGTTTAGAGATAATTTTTCAAAACAATTGCAGTCCGTACTTTATTCAAATGATATTGTTGCTCGTCGAATTGGTGATATCGCTGAAGATGTACAGTGCCAGTTTTTCTCGAAGTTGCGTGACAAATTGTTTTTAATACATCTTGATGAAATAACAGATAGTAATAAAGATGCTCGTTTAATTGTCTATGTTCGATTTTGTGATAATATATCAGTAGTAGAACCACTTTTCCGCAAACCAATAGAACTCAAAACAACGGTCCTCGCATTATTTGCTATTTTAAATGATTATATGAACGAGGCAAACATAGAATGGAAAAATTGCGTCGTAATATGCACCGATGGTGTTTGTTCAGTGTCCGGAAGATTCCAAGGTATACAAGTACTTGTAAAACAAAAATCGCATCAGTCCGTCTGGACACATTGCATGATCTAAAGAGAAGCTTTCGCTTCGAAAGAAATGAGTCCTGGTTTGAATATTGTACTACCTAACTATAGCAAATTATATAAAAATTAGACCCCTGAAATCGAGAATCTTTTTAGCACTTTGTAAAGACATGGGTTCAGTACATTCAGCGTTACTATTTTATTGCGAGGCAAGGTGGTTATCACGTGGGAAATTTTTGCAACGTGTTTATGAATTGAGAGAAGAAATCGCCATTTTACTAGAAGAAGAAAACCGACCGGAGGCCGAGAATTTTCGAGGTGGTTTATTTGCGATGAAATTGAGCTACTTCATCGACATATTCGAGAAATTAAATAACCTGAATCTTCAACTCCAAGGAGCAAATACACATATGTTGGATACGAATGATAAAGTTAATGCTTTTTGTAGAAAATTAGAATTGTGGAGCAGAAATTTAAAGCAAAGAAATCTAACAATGTTTGCAAATGTGGTTGATAGTACTAAAACTTATAAGGATGAAGAAGAGCATGTAAAAGTTGATTTTGTAACCACTGTAAACCATTTAGCCATGCTTCTTTCTTTCGCCACAGAATATCCCCGAACTTGGAATCTCTAGGATTCCCTGTCGGTTGAAAGGATATACGTGGGAATATTTATTAAGAAAAAAAAATGTTTAGTTTACATAAAACACTCACAAGGGTCTCTCAAACAACATTTTAAAGAAATAGAATCAAACAAAAGAAAAGAATTCAAAAGGGCCACCAAAAAATAAAAACGGTCCTCCTTCTATAATCTCTGCACCGATTCAACAAACCCATACGGTATACCATATAAAGCATGTATCAAAAAAGCCCTACCACCTTCAGAACTCTTCAAGCTCTTAGGGAACTCAAAAGTAGGGGAAGCTAACACATTAGCCCAAGAAATTCTCAAGGCTCTTTGCCCTCAATCCCATGATACTGCACTTCTCGAAGTCCCAAATAGTCCTTTTATTCCGGAACAGCCATTTTCAAAAAACGAAATAAAATAAATCCTTCGTAAAGCCCCACCTAAAAAAGCCCCAAGTTTTGACTCCATAGACAATATAATATTGAAAGAAATTAACAAGAATTTCTCGGATATTCTCCATCTCCATATTGTTTCAATAAGTGCCTCCAATTGCAATGCTTCCCTACTCCATTCAAAAAAGGAATGATAATACTGTTTCACAAGAAGGGTAAGAATAAAACAGACATTAGTTCTTATCGTCCCATCTCTCTTCTTCCCACCATTGGCAAAACCCTTGAGAAACTCCTCTTGCAGAGACTAAATTATCACCTCAGAGTAAATGACTTGCTCAATACAAACCAATTTGGTTTTAGAGACGGAAAATCCACAGACCACACAACACAGCAATTAACTGAAAAAATTCATGATTTCAAACAGCAAAACGAACACACCCTGGTAATTTCTTTAGACATCCAAAGAGCTTTCGATAATCTACAATTCTCTTCCATCCGCAATAGCCTCGATAAACTTAAATTCAATTCAAAAACTACAAAAACACTTAAAGATGTCCTAGAAATTAGAGAAGTTCTTCTTCAAACATCTCAAGGCACTGCCACCTGGTCTCAGCAGAAAGGCTTCGCGCAAGGATCTTGTTTTTAGCCAGTTTTTTGGAATCTTGTCGCAAACGAAATTCTTTCTAAAAAATGGCCACATAACATTCTCCTCAGGGAATTTGCAGAGACTTATTTTTGTTGTAGCCGAATCAACAAGAGCAAAATTGAAATCAGCCGCCCAGGATGCTCTGTCAATCTTCAAATGCTGGGCCGACAAGCATCATCTTCAAATTTCCGTTGAAAAATCAGGTAATATCTTGATAAGCAAATTATTCAAAGGGCCAATAATTAAATGGAATAACGTAACAATAAAAAGGCAACAGTCTTTAAAATATCTCAGTGTTACCATCGACAATAAGCTTAACTGGATTCGTCACCTCCTCAACACCAAAACGAAGGCGACTCTCTTATACCAAAATCTCAGCAGAATTGCTGACTCTACATTGGGTCTGAAAAAAGAATTCAGGCGTCACCGTCAACCAGGCTACTTCACCGTTGCTGAGAGAATGACCCTACATGGAGCATCAACTTGTGTCTATCCTCTCTCATCCCGACAACAAAGAATACTAATCTCAATACAGAGAAAATTTCTCCTGAGTATTTCTGGAACATTCCGAAAAACATCTACGGCAACACTACAAGTTATCGAAGGAATTCTTCCACTTCACATCAAAGCACAAGCAGAAGCATCCTATGTAAGTATAAGTCGCCTTTACTTACCTAGCCCTTTTCAGAATATAACTTTTCCATCCTGAGAACTTCGAGATTAAACGCTCTCATACAAAATTATTCCCCTCAGACTTTCTTCTTGAAGACTGAATTTCCCTCAAACAAGAATTCCAACCTACAAACAAGACGGATATTTTTACAGATGGGTCAATATTAGAGGGGATACCGGCTTTGCCTTCTGTGTCTTCCAAAACGAACAAATAACCCATCAGTGGCTCAGCAAACTGAACGAAAAGAATTCTTTCTTTCAGGCAGAGCTGTTGGCCATTAAGGAAGCATGTAAATGTGCTAACGAATTCGACCATAATGCTAAAATATGGGGTGATAGCGAGTCCAGCTGGAACGCGATCAGCTCAGTTTCCACCTCAAGCCCAATTGTTCAGGAAATTAAAGCCATTCTGCTCCCCCACCTTCTATTAAGTTAGGATGGGTTAAAGCACATGTGGGACACAACGGAAACGATCTTGCAGATTCCCTAGCCAAACAGGCCATATCTGCAGGTACGCCCATTCAATACCCAGCTTTTAAAAGCCATCTGAAAAGTATTCTAAATAAATTGAGCCTACAGCGATGGCAAGAAGAATGGGACAATGGATCTACTAACAGAAACAAGATGTCCAAGACTAAAATTAGAAATCTTGTGCGATTCCTACAAGAGAACGAGGAATTGATTTCTCCAGACACAAGCCCAGTATAAATTTTCGTTTAATTTCTCAACCAAGCTCTTCTCCAGAATATATTAACTTCAATAGATTTCATCTTCTCTACTCCCCACCGAACACCTCCTTCATCATTATAATATTCTATATTTAGCCATACTGGCCAAGAATTTAAAAAAGTATTTTCTTGCTGACGACAAACTGATAGCAAGTTACGAGACAGTTAGGAATCCATTTCATAAGACTCCTAAAGGACGCTCAATTGATGATTAAGAAAAATTCATAGACTTCATGACAAGTGGCGAAACTAGAAGACAATTTAGTAATAAATCACTATTTGAATTTTGGGCAGGAGTAGAGGATGATTTTTATGCACTAAAACAAGGGCATGTTGCATTCTATTACCATTTTCAAAATCCTACCTTTGTAAAACTGGATTTTCTGTTGTGGCTTCTTTGAAAACAAAATATAGATCTCGGCAAAACTGAGAGTGGCTATTTCTAATATTAAGCCTTCCTTCGAAAAACTTTGCTCTGCAAGACAGGCCCCAGAAAGTCACTAATAATTATTAAATTTGTTTTAATTTAGTATGTTTTGATTAAGCAAGTTGTTTTACTTTAATAAGGTATTAAATATGTCGAAATGTATTTTGTTTTCTATTTGTATATGTGCTTTCCTTTTAGTCAGTTAATCAACTTTTTTAAATAATATTTTCTCTTCGATATTCTCGCGACCCCCTCTAGTGTACTCGTGCCCCCTTGGGGGTCGCGCTCCACAGGTTGAGAATCGTTGATTCATCTCATGAAATATCTCAATCAATTTTATGTTATCAATGGAAACGCGCATCTGCTTTTCTTGAATTCATTCATCAATATTTCATTATACACTATTCATGGGAAAAATAATATTATAAATATTTCCTTATACGTTACTCATGTAAAAAATAATATTATAAATATTTTTTATACATTACTCATGGGAAAAAATATTATAAATATTTCATTATACATTACTCATGGGAAAAATAATATAAATATTTCCTTATACATTACTTATGAAAAAAATAATATTATAAATGTTTCATTATACATTACTCATGGGAAACGGATCATGATAGAAACAAGGGGGGGGAGGAAGAAAATTTGAACATGAAACATTGATGAGGTAATTCTTCCACATTTTAGCATGCATGTTTTAAATAATATTCCTTTGATTCTTTTCGATATGATTATAAAATATGAAATAGACCTTCGCAGACTTTTTATGGACAGCTCCACTAGGAATTTGGTATGCATATTATTTCGCATTGCCAATGATTAACTCATGATAATAACTCATCCCGTACAAATACAAGAAAACCATTATAATGTTAAAAGGTCTTTGAGAAGCTCTGCTGTCAGTGGCACATTAGAAATATATTTACTTTCTTCTATAGATACTCAAATTTCTATTATTATAACAAAGCGGAATATCTATCTCTTCGTATTCTGTTTGTTGTAAACTGTCTTTGGCGATCAATTGGTTCACCGGAATTAACCAAAGCTTCTGGGTCAATAGGTTCAAATAAATATTTTATATTATAACTTGGTCTTTATAAACACTATCTCACATCCACTATAATTGTAACATAAAGGAAAAATGCACAAATGGAAAATTTTATTATGAAAATTGTTTAAAGAAATATCTGATTCTTAAAAATGATAGAAAAACCACTAAATAGTTCTCAAACTAAAAAAAAATAAAAAAATAAAAATAACGGAATTTTTTAAAAACATTATTATTTTGAAACACAATTATAATTATCATATATAAAAAAAATTGAAAAACAATTCATTAAACAATCCAGAAAAAAAAGGAAAACAGGCATCAACAGAACACACAATCAGTAGGGAATTAGAAAAAGAGAGAAAATAGTCGTATATTATACCACACATGCATTTACTTATTGAACCACCGTCCTATTTGTAGGACAGTTGAGTCACGTGCAAATAAAATAAAATAAAAAAATTGAAATTTACATAAAACTTGCCATAAATTTTTATAAGCAGACGAAATTTTGTAAATTACTGGAGAAAAAATGAATTAGAAATTTTTTTATATAATTTCTTTAAAATTCAATTCTAAAAATGTCATAGTTTTAATCCATTAAATAATAATAAAATTATTTTTCCCCTTGAACAACATACACAGTTTTTTTATTAGACTATCAGGGTTGTCCAAAAGATTAAAAAGATCCGTGAAAAAATAAATATTGCAAGCTTTTGACATGTGTTTTCCAGCTATCCTATAAATAAGACAATGATCCGATCTCCACCTTATTATTATTTTTTTTTCAAATCACCCATATTTCTAGCTCACATTTCTTGAATTCAGGGACCAATGTATGATTTTATTTTTGCATCTAGAGGATACGGAGCAACAAAAGATTGGAATGTTCTCTAATATTCCCTGGTATCAGTCCCCTTTGTCAAACAAGTTCTTTTGATATGCTATTGCACATATGCTTGTGAAACTTATTTATAAGTTTTCTTGTCTTTCCATGCTGTTTCATTTTGTAGTTGCGAGTTTTTATGATATATCTGTTGCTTTAAAATCACCAGGAAATTTCTAACAGCGTAAGAAGTTCTTCAATATCATGAATTCTTTATCCGACGAAGAATTTGATGTTTTCCACGAAGAATGAATGATCTTAGTGTAGAACTATTTTTTCCTAAACTTTTAGTGTAAATGATAATTATTCAGCTGGAAACAGATGCGGCTAGTGACGAAGAAGAAATAGACTATTGTATCACAAATTGCAATATAGTAAAATCATGTGGTGATCTTGAAATTTGAGATACTGTTGGAATTATAGAGATTTTGTCAAAAATCTGTGAAGAAACCAGATTTGATGCAAAAAACCTAAATAAAAAAAATGAAAATCAGAATTTTTGCTTTCACCAAGTTCTTTTTCTTCTCAAAATAATCAACACATTGCAAATAAGATATCAGGAACTTTTGAACTTTTTCACATGATGGCTAATGATATGATATCGCATATAGTTACATAGGCAAATCGATATCAGTCAGTATTTTTATGTCATATGAAGTGAAATCAAAATGTTTATAGGCATCTTTTTTATACAGTGGTTATCAAATATTATAACGTGAAAAAAATGTATTCGAAAAACTCGCTACACACAGGCATAACCGTGCTGAATATAGTCCTAGAAACGATATAGTGACATAAGAATGTATCTGCATATGAATTTTATTACAAAATTCCTCCGCTTTTAGAAAAATTTAATATAGCACCGTAACAATTTGAAATATTTTCAGAAACTCTGACAATTGATGAAAGAATGATGCGCTTTTTGCCAGACGTGCTTGTAATATATTCTTGAAGAATAGACATATGAAATATGGATACAAGTTACGAATGTTAACATCTTGTAATGGATATACATTCAATATTATTCCTTATGATCTCAAGAAAAGTGCATCGAACCCTTTTCTCAACATTTTGTGGAAATATTTCTCTCTTTTATAAAAATTCCTAAGTTTTTCAAGATATATATGAAGAACGTTTTTACTTCACATGTTTTAATGATTAGTTTACTATAATAAGGGATTTGTGGCGCTGGTAGAAACAACAGAGAGGCAAAATGCCCTCTAATATCTTTGAAATTGGTAGCTAAAACTGAAAGAGGAATAGCTGATACTCTGTTCGCTAAAACTAACGAATAGTGCGGTCAACTGGAATGGTAACTGAGTAGTTTAATTACTAAAAAATTTCGAAGTTACAAAAGTGTGCAGCGAAATGCAGCGTCTTGTGAAAGGAAGTTGATACACCATATGGTGTTACTTCTTATAATAAATATAAAATGGAGTAGATTTATTCGGCAGTCATATTGAAAATTCCTTTAGTTCTTTTCAAGGAAAAAATGAGGTAATAGGCACTTTTTGTGAATTACTTTGAAACTGTCTTCATCGCAGCCTGAAAAATTTTCAAATTATTTCCCTTTAACGATGAACATGATTTATTAACATTTCGCAGGTCAGTAAGTTATCTTTTGGAAACAATTCCGAGAAACAATATTAGAGAAAGAGTTACACTGCAAAATAACAAATAACATCTTCTTCTAATTTGTGAGCATGTATTAATGAAAAATCCAGATGATTGTCAAAGACGATACCAATTAAAATCTTGAAAAAAAAAACCCTGTTACAATTTGCAAAATGTGCAATGCTGAGCGATGTACAGACTGTTTTTCGCACATACACTCATAAAAATATTTTGGAGCATTGTTTTTATATGTATAAGTAAGTTGCATTGACCACGTTTTTAAAATTTTACATTTCATCTACTTATTTTTAAAAGGGGTCCAATATGAGTTAAAGAAAATAAATAATATTTATCGATACAGATTTTAAAATTACATTAATCGCTGGAAATTTATTTTTAAAAAAAAAAAACGACAACTTTCAGTTTCAGGGACAATTAACTTGAAGCTGACTTTTAAAAGGGAATTTTATATTGGCTTTAACAAATATTACGTCTAAGGCAAGTGATCATATTTCAGGTTCTTATCATTTTTAAAAATAAATAATTTATTTAGTACGATATCCATTGTTTTTATATGCTGCTTTAGTAAATATACTCAAACATTATTTTATTCCAAAATAATTTCCCTCTATCATTTTAAATTCTTACTTTGAAATTCTTTATGTTCTTTATTAATTCAGTTCACTCCAAAATGTACAATAAGCAATCCGTATGTAAAGAATGCTCCCATAATGGTCAAAGAAAGATTCTTTTTCATATCGATTATTCCATCAGCTGACAAGAAAATCACTTCCTTCTTTTCCAATCTGTCAAGAAAGAAAGCCTCTTCTCAAGAAGCTCAAATGATACTTTTCATGCAAATATTCTGCCGTTTTTTTAATTTCCGGAATCTTAGAACTGTAAATTATAAAAGACAAAATAACGAAAATACCGACTATGGCTCCTATAACATATTCTGCTATTAAAATAGGCGTAATTCCTACCTTTAAAGATAAATCCAAAGTAAAATACATGTTAAGGGAACAACTAAGGAGAATTGCAAATAACGGCATTGATATTGTTTGTTTCAAAAGCGATATTTCGTTCAAGAACATTATAATCATTTAGAACTTGGATACCACTTTCAGTTAACGTATCAAAATCCATCTTTTTGAGTTTGTCTTTAAATCGCGAGAGGCAGAGATCACATTAGATTATTAAACACAACATGATAATGTGGACATGCATAGAAACTCAATCAACACGCTGTAGAATGCGTATTCGTCAAATAAATTAATAGCCATTAAGTATGTTCGTTCTTCAAATATGTGACGAAAAAGCGGAATGTTGAATTCCATTGTGCCTGAGCTGTAAACTGGAAAAGTTCCAAAAATGAATGGTAGAGTTATGAAAACAAGCAAAAGTAAATTAACTAAATTATTGCAAGTTTTTCGGGGGTACAATATGGACTGTTTAGAGGGAGAGAGTTTATTGAATATGTAGGGACTTTTGCTCAGAAGTAAAATTGAGAACCATAACATAACGCTCACCATAATGTTTAGCAAATAAATGCATGATATTTTAAGATCCTCACCATGAAAATTGTCTACTAATCCAACTAAAATTAGATGAATTACAAATACAGGAAATGAAATAGAGAAATAATAAGAATATAAACTAAAGCACTTATGAGGAATTCGTACATAACCATCGTTAATAAAAAAAAAGTAATTATCCAAATTGAGGTATGCATTGCCTGCTAAATATATTTCTTCCTCTTTGGCACCAATGCACTAACTGATATTAAACTCTTGATATCGAAAATTCATCTTTAATTTTTTGGAAACATTTTTACCTGAATTTCCTTGCAAATATGATATTTATGTACGCCGAAACTGCTGTCATAGTTTATTGTTTTTTTTGTTTTTTGTTTTTTTTTTGTATTTGAAAATGTTAACGAAGAACTGCCAATTCAGATGTTGCTGTCTTGTTGAATTCTGCGCATCAGTTTCAAAATGCCTTATAATAATCTCTTAAAATCAGAAGCAAACTGACTAAATCAATTCCATTTCCGTTTAAATTTAAAATTGGCACTTTCAACTATTAACTATTCCACATACAAAATGAAACATATTAGATATATAAATACTTTGAGACAACTAATATTCCTATGGTTTACTTTCTTTTTTTGAAAAAAATCTTAAGATTATAGCTTGTATTGATGTTTTCAGATGTGCATTATAAAAATAAAATAAAAACAACAACATCTATTTCCCCCTATTTTATAAATGCCTTTTTACGATATTTCTGCACATTAGAAGATTTGTTCCTCAAAAAGTATCTGTTTGCGTATTGCATATAAAAAATATTTGTTTAATTTCAATAGTAGCTATAGATTTGAGAAATTACGTGTATCATAAACTTTATCTTGTTTTATAATTATTTGAAAACTCTTCTAAATGATTCATATTTTATCAATAAATTTCTCCTTGAATGTTCTTTGTGTATTGTGAATTGGTAGAAATTCTTACTATAAAACTAATGGACATGCACTTTTTTGGAAAATACATTTAATGTAATCCATAAAATCAATGTACAGACTGGATGGGCTCTCAACATAATGGATTGACGGCAATTTTCTCGCATAAATTGCACCCAACGGAATCGATAAAATTAATTTCAAATGACTTATATTTCTTTTAAGCATGTTCTAATCGTTTGAATCGAAAAATGACAGAGGCATTTTAAATCAACATTAAACTAGCAATGATCAAATATTGACGTTCATATGCTAACGTTCCATAAATGCATGATTGCTGCAAGAAAGTTAACAAAAGCAGATGTCGAAAATGCCCATCCGCATGCGAAGATTTGGAAAAGAAAGCCTGAAAGAATTCTCTAAACATGATGCAGTAATTAAATTAATTATCATGTGAGGTTTCTTCAATAAAAACAATTGTTTTTAGTATTTGTATCGTATTTGAAGTATTCCTGTTTGCACTAGCTAATATAATTTCGATATCATGCAACAATATTTATATTGTAATTTAATAATACCAACCCCAATAAACTTCATTCCCAAAACAAAACAAAAAAATGAAGTTTTCATTAAAAAAATATATTTTAATTTATCAATGCGCAATGCATTTAAATTTTGTCATTATAATCAATACTGTTTTATTTAAATTATACAGCTGACGTCAAAGAAACTAGGCTCACTAAATCACCTTTTGTTTGAATAATCAATATTGCTTTTGATCGTAATTACTAAGTTTTGTTTAACGATTTTACGTCTTATAAATTAAATGGAAATGATTTAAATCAATAAAAAGTTCGTGCAATAATGAAGAATTTTTTTTTCATTCGCCGTCATTATAAACATTCTTAACTATCACATTGATCAAGACAAATTATTATTCTCAGAATCCTCAGAAAATGAAAGCTTGATAATTGATGTTTTCACTAGTTGGCATAAAAATATGTGGCGTTAACTTTCTTCAAATACGGGAAACAGACGAATCTCGATTGTCATATTATTGTGAGTTTTTTAAAAATCTTTTTCTTCATTCAGAATAGAAATTATCTTAATGTTAAATGTTATTGTAAATGCTATTGTCTAGAATAATTTTTGTTGAGAGACTTGATTTTATGAGAGAAAAATGGACTTATAAATATATTTTTGGATATTTGTTTATCAAATTTTAGGTAAAAAAAAAGCAAAAAACCAATCTTACATTCTAATAAAAACAATTAACTATCAAGAGTTTAAAAAGCATAAAATGATTTGAAATTTTGTTATTACGCAATTTTAGATAATTAATTACCACATTTTCAATGATATTACAGAAAATGAATAGAGATCGTCATTATAAATATCATGGGTTGTATGTTTATTCATTTATTCTTGAAATTCTTAAAACAGAATTCAAGTAATTGCTGTAGCGCCATTAAACGTTGTTTGATCAGAAAAACTTTTCCAGATGAATAGAGGCTGAAAGAAGAGTGCTCTCAAAAAGATAAAAAAAAATTAGAATATAGTTTTGGTTACTCTTGTCTTTGAATTTAGGTAATAATGTAGTTTTGTAAATATGTAATCTATATGGTATTAAATTTGCTTGATAAGAAACTCTCGTTTAGTTGTACCGAATTCATAAAAAAATCTTATGCAATTATTGGAATTCTTAACATAATATTCGAGTAATGAATACGATAACAGCAAACATTCTTTTTTAAGGAAAAATTCTGGAGCTATGAATATATCTTGTGCACTCAATGAGTTACATGTTCTTATCTAGGTCTTCAAAATTTGTGTCTTTCATCAAATAAAAATACTTGATATGATGATGAAATTTAGGAAATATCATTAAATAATGATATTGAATCGCTAGAAATGAATATAAAGATAAAAAGGATAGGAAATGTTTTTTTATGGATTTAAAGTTCCAGTTAAGAACTTTAATGGAATTTTTCTGAGCTTTCAGTTGATGCAAATTAGCAACGTACGCTTAAATTAGAACTTCAAATTAATCTGATTAATTTTTTTCAAAGCTTCAGATTAAGCTCCTTCTTTTAGATTCGAAAATCTAAACATGTATAGAAGAACACGTAAATGGGCTATTTCTCACATTTCACTCTGGATAATATTTTCACTGCAATGCCAAGAAAACAACGAGCGCAATAGAACTTTTCAAAGAGGAGTGAGTACTGTTTTAGTTGTTTCATTCCATTTATTTGCTATTTACTTATTCGCTAATTCTTCACTTTTTCAACAATCGCTTACTTATTATGCCGATATTAAGTTGGGCTTCACGTATATAATCATAAACATTGTATCAGTGATGCTTTGGTATTCAATTGCATATCAAAAGAAAAACATATATATTCTGATACATTTGATTAAGTCATTCAACTTCTTGTTAAAAAGAAAGAAAGGTCCTCGAATTATAAACTTGATTATACTTTTTATATTTACTTCCACACTAGTGCTAGCAATTGCATATACTTATTTACTAATACAGGAAGAAGAAGCTATTCTTTGCACTTTCGGATATGAAATTCATGATATTAAATACAGAAGCGCAGCTAATTTTGCATGTGCATACGCATACTATGCGAATTACGTGGAATTCCCATGTCTCGTAACTTTCTCAATGTGCATTCTAATAAAAAATTTTGGATTATTACTACTTCAGTATCAAAAAAGACTAAAATCATTGGATAAAACGAAAATTGTTGCAAATTATACATCAATAGTGAATGATTATAATAAAATCGAAGAAAGCTTATACATTTTAAAAGATACTCTATCAAAGCCACTGTTCTTTATGCTACTGATTGGAATTTTAAATTTATATACTGCCCTATCAGCTGTTTTACAATTAGATTTTTCTTCTCACAAAATATTTGAATTATGTTGCAACTTGTTCACTGGTACTATTATCTTCTGTTCACTGGCTTTTTTCACCTGCAGAATACCGGAGCAAATGTTTGAAATAAAGAAAACAATTGGATCTTTGATAGATGACTTAAAATTTGATTGTTTGCACGGATATCAAAAAGTATATGCCCAGCTCTACAGGCTGGAGAAGAAACATATTATTTACTTATCCGCCTGTGGAGGAATTTATTTTAAAAGAGGATTTCTTTTATCTGCTTTCGGAGCACTTTTCACCTATGGATTGCTGATTTCTAATCTAAATTTAAAAGCTTAGAGAAGAATCAGTATCGGCATGTTTGTAAGAAGTAAAATTTTGTATCAACTTCAACAATTTTCACGAATATTTTTATTTTTCTTTTTCTTTTATCATCATATTTAATGAATTCCCGTGCTTGTAAATAGAAGACGATTTGCACAAATTTTGAAAACTCAAAATTCAAACTGAACCAAAAATTTAAAAAAGCACAAAATTGTCCTGAAAATCTGTACATTATCTAGAAATTATGCTGAAGATTTCATGTTTTTAATTTTTTATTTTCCATTTGCTGATTTTTCTTTTCTTACAGTTTAATGACGCACTAAAGATACAAATGAATAATTTGATATTTATATAAAAAATGACGGAAATTTATATGTAGAAATCAATTATTGTTTTATGAAATATTAACCCATGTGTGGAAGCAGCAAGAAACAGTTCTTCTACCAAGATTTCAACATAAAATCAGAAGAATTTCAATTTTAAATATTTTATGTAAGATTGATTTTGAATGGAAATTCGATGTTCATAAGAATATACTGAATATATGTGTACTAGAATAATAATCAGAACTACAAAAGAAAAAAGCAGCACGATGAAATTATAATACTATTTCTCTACTCTGATAATATATAAGTAATAGCTACGATTGTTAAAAATATTGGAAAATGCTTAATATATACTATTATATACTATGATTTTTCATACATAATACTGCTTACATAACGAGAAACTGCATACGTGCAATAAAACTGTTACTGAAAATTTTAATAGCGTTTATTTCTTAGATGTGCTTATATTATGTATGCATTTATAATTAAAAACTATTAATGAAATATATTATTAGATTTTAAAAGTTTTTGCTGTAGAATTTTATTCTGATCTTCAGAATCGAACGGCCTAAAATTCAGGAAAAAAAATATCTGACACTGATGCATCCTTCATCATTAAATCGTTTGATAATTCTCATGAAAGAAATTCGAGGCTTTTCTCTTCTTTATCTCCACTAATAATAAGGAAGAATGTTTTCCCTGTTGGCCTTCCTTTAGGCCAAATTGTTTGGCTCAGAGCTACGAAATTTGGCACTCATATACCTCAAAGTGTTAAAATGTGAAGCTCAGAGCATTTGTTTTAAAATTTTAATTAATTAAAAATTCAGCTGAATTTCGGTATTTTCTATCGTAACCTATAAAATTGTTATTGTACAAAAATAAATTTCATGCTTTTCAAAATTTAGAGAAATTGTTTTTATAGCACTTATTTAGAAGTTGAATAAATTAATTAAAAACTTTTATATTCTTTCATTATTTTTTTCTGACCCAGTTTTTAAAGTAGATAACATTGTTGCCTTGAAATTCAAACCCTTTTATTCTATCAAATATAAAGTCCCGTAGTGTTTTCCTCATTGTTGAAATCTAAAGAAGAATGATTCTGTTTAAAATCTATATAATTTACAAGACGAATAAAAATGTGAAGTTACTACGCCAGGAAAGTTAGAAGACAGATGAACCAGATTTTTGCATTTATCGTAGTACTTTGATACCAAGGAAAGATCCCCATTAGAAACGTTCATGTACGGAATGAACAGAATTTATGTAAGAGAATAAAAGTAGCCTAATTTTAACGTCTAACAATTTGAGGAAATCATTGTCGTGAAGATGCATTTAAACAATTTAATTGAATATTTTAATAAATAGAAACATTCCATTAAACAGTGGAACTAAAATATAACTAGTTTTCAAGGTGATCTATTTGATCGTCAAAGGCGATTTGTATATAATAAAACATGAGAAAAAATTGCTGATAGTAAAAAAATGATTAAAATATTCAATAATTAGAAATTAACAGAAATTTTGTTCCTTAGAGTTTGAACTACACTACTACTTTTATTTTAAATATCTTTTATATTTTAATACTTATTTGAAATTTCTTATTGATATTAGAGTAGTAATTTAATTATGCTTAATAAAAGTTTAAGTCAATAGCTGAAACGATGAAAATATTTTTTTTATAATCAAGCATTAAAAGAAATTGCTATAATAATATAATGAATATTATTATAACAATAATATAACTTATGAAGAAAGTTAACTGTAGGTAGTTTTGAAAATTCGTCTAAATAAAAAGTAAAAAATGTTTTGCACATGATGCATTATAATTTAGTGGAAATTCCAAAAAATCATAATAAAAAATTTTTGCTTGGAAAAAATATGATTTTCATTTCTGCAAATATGATCAAAGGAACATTGCATTTATTTTCCATCTATAAAAAATAATATTAAAAGTTACTAAAAGAGGGCACTTATGTGCCATAATGAAGTTTCTATGCAAATCAGGCTAACAATAAAATGCCTAGCTGGAAACGGATTCATTAATCGATTCTGGAAACATGTTATCGTTATCAGATGGATATTTGGTGATTAAACATTTCTACGAAAATGGCGAATTAACACTTACTTCATTTTGAAAGTTTCGCAATGGCGGAAGGAGCAAAAAACTCCCTGTTGAATAGGATACTGATTTTAGAACGATGTTTTGAGAAAATGGGGAGTTTAGAGGATCGCCCATGAAGTGGTAGACTTTCTTGAACGTGGATCGCGGGTATTTTGTAAAATGTATCATAAAAGATTTTGGAGCTGATTCTTCGATTCGATGTATTCTGCATGAAATTTTGGATATGTATCTACGTAAGCTATAGGCACTTTGGTAGTTATTACCGGCAAATACAGAAAGAAGATTAAACTTTTCTACATAGGGGTAGGCCTAAAAGGAAAGTAACTCACAATAATTGCTAACATCATGTGTATGGATGAAGACTACTTCTTTTACCTGCATGGTGATGGCGATATGCAAAACAGTAGTATCACCACGAAATCTATGTGACCACGCTATTACATTCTCCTCACGTGACTATTTTGTTTGTTTTTACCGCATCATTGCCTTCATTTGGGCTCTTTCTTTTTTCGAAGAGCGTCGTCCTTTAACTGGCTGGAAAATCTGTAAATTCAGTATAGGACGGTATTTGCGTTTGTGTGGCCACATTGTGCATGCATTGCATTCCAGAAAAAGTATCCGTTTTCTGTCATCACCTTCATGTAGGATGATTATCAGACCAACTTTACACATGAACTCAAGACTTTCCTATTGGACTTTTTTGTTGAAGTCGCTATATAAGCTAAAATTGACTTTATTTTATGGAACATTGTACTTTCACAATAAAGGCAGATGGGTGTTCCTCCCATTGGTCAATCGTTATATCTTTTTGGATAGTCTACTATTGTGAATCTAGAAATTTAGAAGGTTCACTTTATATATAAGACAGAGTATGGTCTAAAATGAAATACAAAGGCTAAGAATTTAAGTGGCCTTACAATTTTAAACATGTGAATATTGTGACTCTCTACCACGACAAAATTTGAAATATGATCTTGTATTATGCGGAAATTTGTAATTTTGTTTTTTATTTTAACCACCTCCATATTTTTATATTTTTCCAAAAGTTTAATTATATATATATATATATATATATATATATATATATATATATATATATGATTATCTTCATATTCACAGAAAAATGAGTTCCGATCCACTGTGGCTAATTTTTTATATGACTGCATGGAAAATGATTACAAATTATGTAATAGACTTATAAAATAAATTCAACGAATTATTAATAAACTTGGAAGAAACTTTTTATCGTGATGCAATTAAAATCTATTACACCTAAATCGTAGCTAGGATTTTACAAATGTTTTGACACTGAGGCATTACTGGTATGTGGAAACAGAAATTTTGACATACCTAGCATGTACTTTCAGGATAAATATCATGTTTGCTTTCTTTTTTCCTTAATACAATTTAAATACAGACCAAAAGTTTAGAGAGAAAGAATCATTAATAGTCGCCATTCATATTTTATTTCACCAATATATTTTTTTGAAATGCACGGATATGTGTACCTAGTTCATATAAATAAAGAAATTTCATTTTGTTTCTAATTATACAAAATTGGATAGAGAATTCTATTGAAGCATCGGGGATTTAAGATATATATAAAAAATTTCGTATTTATAAGAAATTTTTTAAAAAAAACATGTATGAACATTTGAAATATATGTAAAAGTATTTGGAGTTCATTGTAATGTAAATGTGTGAAATTATGAAATGTAAGAATACCGCTAACAATAGGTCAAGAAACAGTGTAAATGAAATACAAATGCTGCTTAAAAATTAATTTTATATTCGACTATTAAGTTAGAAAATTTGAATTTAGCTCAAACATTTCTGTCGCCAATTATGTGGCAACAAATACAAACGAAAAAAGGGAAAAATTGTACAACAATTGAAGCACTCTAAATACTCTATTTCTGCTTTCTTTGATCTTTATCAAAATGTTTCCCTAAAACTTGAATATTCCCAAAATCAAAAGAATATGAAATAAATTAATTTTGGAATTATATTCACAGAAATAAATTCACATTTTATTCATTAATTACTTTATACGAGCTATTCAATAAAATCATCTCTTGTTCTTAAAATTGGTGGAAACTGCCTGCTGAATGTATCATTTATTGTTTAAATTATTATGTTTTCTCGCAATTAAATAGTTATTTTCCACTTTAATTGATAAAGTAATCATAATATTACGTGTCTGGATTAAATTATATCTTGATATTTCTCATTTAGAAAAAAAGAAGATAGATTCCTCAAAATAAGTAAGAAGATATAAATATCAAATTATAGGTATTTTCAAATTAAAGGTATCATTGAAGGTATTTCCGTTAATTAATGCTTATAGATTTTGAATTTTACAATGGATTCCATTTTCATTTTATCTTTAAAAATGGTGATTTCATCTCTAACATTATTCGTAGAATTCGATCACCCCTCCTGCCGAAGACTCTCCGTGTTTATGGTGGCATGTATAAATCTGTCGTGGTGACAAAATTCTCCATGTCGAGATCAATACCACTGGGGCTACTGGTTCAAAGGTGGTAGTTCTCTGTTTCAGGTCTAAATTACGATCTGTGGATGAATAAATGAAATGCTTGAATGAAGTCCGCCCCGTAAAAAAGGTTGTGACGTGTGAGTGGCTAAATCGTACTCTTGGTCCCAGCTGGCCCTCCTGAAAAAATAAGAGAGGCTCATTCGGCTTAAATCGCTGACAGAAAACTGTCAGCGGGCTTGCAATGTGCCATAAGTCACAATACAACAACAGAATTCGATCAACAAAAAAAACCCTCATTTTATTTTGCACAAAAATAAAACCAAAATTTTTTTATAGAACATATATCACTGATAATGGAAATCAATGTAATACACTCTTTATCGTCTTTTCAAAAATTTTCTATAGGGATTTGACGAGAATGGAAAATTATGTTTAAAAAATATGCACCTCAATAGAATAAAGCATTCAAAAGACATTAGGGAATGAGAGATAGGCTTTTAAAATCAGCTTATTTAAACATATTTAAGCCAAGAAGAAATATTAATTTTGTGAAACTCGTATGTGCCTACCTTCGGAGACTTTTTTTTAAATATTTAAATTTTCAATAAACAAAAGAGGTTTTTATTTAAAATAGGGCATAAAACTTTAAATTTAAATGTAATTTGTTTTAAATTATTATTAATTTTTGAAATATTGGTAATTTTTAGTCACATTTTAGCGAAAAATTCACTTACGGTAAACTTTCTACTATAAATTCTAATAAATATATTTCGATAATATTTATGCACTAAATAAATAACACCCTTATCTGTGTTATAAACTAAAAGATTTGCAAAATTTTGAAAAGTTTTTGAACTATTTGAAATTTTCTGTCAAAACTCATTTAAAAAAAAAGACTCAGTTTATCAAACTCAAGACTCAAAAAAATTATCAGTTAATTTTCCTTTTCCACCGAGTCCTTTGGTCTTCATTTTTAATTTCCTAAGTCGTGACACTTCTCTTTTTTGAACGTGTCCTATACATTCAAGTTTCGTAAATATATCTTTTCCATAGACATCCTATAATTTCAGAAATGCCTTAGAGTCACCATCACCAAAATATTTGGTGTATTGTAACTCTTCTTTCAATACTGATCTTTGAAAAATTCTGTAAGCCCCAACAGCTTTCATATATATAACAGCTTGTATAAAAAGAATTATCCTAAAATTTTGAACAAATCGATTGAAAACAAGAAAAACGCTTTTGAATTACGAGTGTAAACAAGCTACAGACGATAATAGTATTGTCTTTCTGTTACTGAAACTTGAATTTAAAAAAATTGCTGCCAAATTAAAAAAAAATAATTAAAAAATCAAAAAAGGATACGTTTCTTTATATTTTTAAAAAAGATTTTGGCATTTATATCGATTAAAAATTACAAAATAGATGTGTAAATGTAATGTTTACATTTTTGAGCCCCTTTAAATTCCCACTTCCGGTTGCAAAAAATCAACTTCCGGTTTATTAATTAGGCTGTTATTTGCTTCTAATTAACGTAACGTAAACTGTTCTGGAATCGCAAATCTATGGGCTATAAAATGAGCATATAATAAAAATTTCGATAATTTTCCTGAAAACGTTTATTTTAGGGTAGCACATAAATTAAAGCTCTTGCTTTATAAATATATATAAATATATTTCCTTATAAATATATCAAAATGACACATCAAGTAATGTATCCAAAATTTATAACAACAAAGAGATGAATGACTTGATGAAATTTCATTTCGCTTCTGAAAATACGAGAAACTTTAAATGAAACTTCGAATTTTAATTCGTGATGAAATAGCTAAAATAGCATTTATACGGGCAAGATAATACACTGGTGTGCAAAACTTAAGCAACAGGTATGTTTTTTGCCATAACTTCACGAGAAATCATCTGAGAGACATGAGATTCAGAAATGAGATACAGCATTTTGTTCTGAAAGACTGACGAAAGCATAGATGCGCAGAAATGAACACAATGCATACAATATGGAACAAACAAAAAAATACTTTATTGGACTCATAGTATCGTTACACATGATTATCTGTTCAAGAGGAAGAACAAAAGCAGATGTTCCTTAGTATAGGATATGCCCTCCACTTACTGCAATGGTTGCTTCGTACCGTCTCCCCATACTCAGCACCAGATTGTCCAACAGTTCTTGAGGTAAGAGTGCCCATTCCTCAATCAGCATCTGTTTAAGTTTTCGGGTGTTCCCAGGAGGATGTAATCGTGCCGCAAGGCGTCTCCCCAAAGCATACGACACATGTTCTATCGGATTTAAATGAGGGGAGCACGCCGACCAATCCATTCGAGTGATATCTTCACTTTCCAGGAGCTCCTCAACAGCATGAGTCCTGTGTGACAGTGCCCTGTCATCCCTAAAAACGAAGTCTGATCCAATATCACCTAGGAACAGACACACATGGGGAAGGATCACCTCCTGACAATAGCGATCTCCAGTTACAGAACCTCTGTCGAAAACGTGGAGCTCAGTCCGCCCGTTCATCATAATGCCTCCCCAGGCGACAACTCCAGGACCACCGAAACGGTCTCTTTCCGTGATGTTACAAGCGATTCCCAACGCCAGTTGATTTGGAGAGAGGTCGGGACACGGTTTCAATCCAGTAACATTACGGACAGACAACAATAAAGCATTTTTTTGTTTGATTCTATACTGTATGCATTGTATTCATTTCTGCGCAACTATGCTTTCGTCATTCTTTCAGAACAAAATGCTGTATCTCATTTCTGAATTTCATGTCTCTCAGATGATTTCTCGTGAAGTTATGCCAAGAAACATGCCTGTTGCTTAAGTTTTGCACACCAGTGTATTAAGTTACACACCGACCATACAACTCTGATAATCGATGGAAAATTTGACGTGCATCAGATTCAAGTATATCCGCACTTGACGCAAATATCGAAGTTCAACTGACTTACAGATATCTCAAATTATAAATTCGAAGTCAAGGTTTATAGGTTCGTTTTCGGAACAAAAAGTGTCTAATTTCATTAATTTTTAAGTAATGTAATCATTTTTCAGATTATTCTTTCTTTCATAAATGTTGTGGTTTAAAGAACTGTTTGCAAATGTTGCAGTTATTATTTTTATTATTCCTTCATTTTAAGATTATATATATATATATATATATATAATGCTGTTAATGTTGCCATTTGCTATTGTATTTTACACAGAAATAAAAATCTAAGTATTCTGGGGCATTCAATATTTAATCACTCAAACGCTTGAATAATTGGTTTGAATTTAATTTACAAATGAATCGTAAAAATATTTTTGGTTGCTTTACGCATCCAACTAGTTTTTCTTGCATCTTTTAAATTTCTTTTTGAAAGGACAAAGGACACGCATCAACTTTAGACATTTTAGGTAAGCTAGGTCGGAGTTCTTTATAAAGAAAAATGCGAGGCTCGAAAATCGAGGAAATCAGGATCGTATTCAATTGTAATAAAATTGTGTCCTATTAGATTTGACCGTAGGTGGAAAAAAGCGATAACCCCATTTTCCACATACAAAATATCCCCCTGGGATAGTATCGTTTGTTGTATCCCAAAGGGTATTTCGGAAATTTGTTTAATTTGGAACAATTATTGTTGCACATACTCGGTTTTAATTGCAAAATCCAAAAATACAAGAATGTGTGAGGTTTCTATATTTTTAGAGCCTAACATTGTTCTTTTTTTCTTTTTTTTAGTTAATTTCAAGTTTATAACCCATTTACAAATTTAGGAACGAATTATGTGTAGTGATCTCAAGATTTTGCAAAAAGTTCGAATTTTTTAAAAATTATCAGGGATACATTTCAGTTAACCGATTTTATAATGTAAACTAACTTTAAAAGTAATTCATAATATTTTACAAATTTTACTACACAAACAAGAAACTATGCGTAATTAATTTCCAGAAAGAAGACAATTTACTACCATTTATAAACTTACAAAAATCAATTCTGATTATTTTCAATCATAGTTGACTAAAAAGATGTAATTTTAACAATTTAATTTGAGGAAATGAATGGTTTTAATTCTCTCTCCCTCAAGAAGTAAAATTTCTTTTGAAATTAAGTTTTGAATCCATTGCTTATCTGTCATTTGTTGTTTGTCATATAATGTTACACCACAGCGAACTATAGATTGCAATTAAATATAGATATAAATTTGTATATGAAATGAAATTTCTTAGAATGTTATTCGCAATAGTTTGTTGTTTCGCCTAGGTTGTAATTTGTTCTAGCACATTTAACTGCTTGAAACGTCATTCGATGGTAGTTTACCGGTTCAAAACTTAAACAAACTTTTCAAAAAGAATCCTGAATAAAATAAAAATGCCATTTGAATTCATTATTTTCCAGGAAATAGACTGAGCCGAAAGATATGAACAAAAGTCTTTTCGATAATGCATGAAGTAATTAATTGTATTTTTTTCAATAGAGGTGAATGATGAGTCATGGGTTGCATTATAAATGTAAATATATAAATGCCAAAGAATCTTTTTAAAAACTTTAAAAATATAAATTCAATTAACAATTAGACAATTTAGAGTCAAAAACTATACAGCATGGAAATAAAATACAAAAATGGAATTAGTAGCTTAATTCAAAGTTATCATTTCAATTTAGAATTAAAGTAATTTAAAAATTGGACTAAAACAATGATGTCATTATTTTTATACCATTATAAACTAACGGTAATAATGGTAACGAACTCAATTTCTAATTCTCATTATAAATTAATCTAAATTAACGCAAAATATCTAATAATGAGAATGATGATTAGAAAACTTCTCATTATACTTCTCTAAAGTATAATGATTGCCAAAAATGTTATTTAATTATCATTATTCGATTACTAAATTAATTAATTATTATTCGATTACTAAATTA
>JAPMOR010050167.1:108981-129690 GCA_026543865.1 Argiope aurantia | reverse complement strand
ATTCGATTACTAAATTAATTAATTATTATTCGATTACTAAATTAATTCTAAATTAAATTAATGAGTTTTTAATTAATCCGCATTTTTTTTGCTTGATATGTATTATTATATAGTAAAATGAATATGTTGTCTCATTAAATTATTTTTACTATTATAAATTACTGCTGAAGGAACATGCCTAATTTCATCCGAAATCGACAGCATATCATTTGAGTAATAGGTACTAAAAAAGGGTTTATTGTATTATAATTTATTCATATTGAATGTGTTTTTTTCTGGTACTTCATTTAAATGCCTGTGACAATGCGTTCTTTTTTCTTAACCTGATTGTGAAAGCATGAATATTTAGATAAAGATCAATTTAAAAAATTTTTAAAGCACAAATTAATCACTTTTAGAGTATTTTTAGAAATTCGACATCATATATGATATCATACAAACCTATTATTATATTTTAACTTGATTAAAATTATCTTTACAAATTCTGTTATGTTGTTGACCTTAAAATATTTTATAGCCTGGATTAATGACAATTTATTCGGTTGCATTAGCAAGATATTTATATACTGGGGATTTCTTTTAATAGCAAGGCCACAAACACCAGTTGGAATTTAAAGTGTTGGGGAAATGAAAGTTCATTCATGCAGGAAACTATTTAACCTTCTGATTAATTCTAAGATAAGTATTGTTTTATTTTAAACTTTGGTGTATAAATACGTTGGAGCTCGATTGAGTGGTATCACTAGTGGAAAGTTTTCAACTGAAGTAGCATCGAACATGATCTCTCAGGTAAAACTTTATAAAAGTTGAATTCTTTAGCCCTAATTCACACTTAGTGATTTTAAATGTATCTTGTTTATTTTTTAAAAAATTAACTGACTCTAATTTACTTCCTCGATTATTTTCTAGTTTGCTTCTTTGATTATTTTTTTTAACTCAAAGATTTTAGGAAGATAGCAGTGATCTTCCATCAATAATTTTGTAACGCCCCAATGTAGAGCATTTTGTGTTTAGCTTTGGCATACAAATAGATTTTAAGATTGCTATACAAATAGATTCGGCCTTAAACCGAGGTTAAATAGTATCTATCAGATAAATTATCTATTAATTTTAAATAATTTAATTGATAAAAATTTCAGTGTAAATATATAATTTCAGCGTTTACATATTAAACCATATTTCTAATTGGATGTGCTTTTGAGTTTTCGGAGACATATAAAATTGTTTTCAGAAACGCAGGAAAGTCTAAAACAAGAAACATGTTTAAAGTTCCGTTATTTAAATTTTTTGGCATCCTCAATGCTTAAATACTTTAAAAGAAATACTAAATTTTCCTTAAAAAAGCAAAATGTAGTAAAATCTGAATTAGTTTTTCACTAATTGGTTATATAGATGCCAAATCAGCAGTTTCTTCAGGCGCTTACGCTACTGGTACAACAGGTGCACCAAGCCTGTTGTAATTTTGATATTACTAATCTATAAGAATTTCGTTTCTCTCTTAATGATAATTCTTCAAGTTTCTAATCACGATAGAAACAGTTTTTATTTCCATATTTTACAATAGGATTGTAACTGATAGATCAAAATTAATTATTTATAATGGAATACAAGCCTTTATTTAACATTAACATTAAATAAATAACATTATAATTGATTATTAACGTTACTTATAATAGAAGACAAAGTTAATAAAAATTAATAAAGTTAATGAAAAATTACTTATAAGGAAAGATAAAGTAACTTAACAGGAGGTTGATCTAAAGGGTGGCAAGTCTTAAAAAGGAGAAAGTACATTTTCTTCGTTCACCATCAAATAATTGTTATTAAAATAATTTGAATTATTTATTCGCATTATAGAAGTTAATTGAAGAATTGTAACGAAAACCATTTTTAAAAAGTTTGATCGTTATTTAATTGTTATAGATTATATTCGGTTAAAGTGCTTTATTTAATTAAATTAATGCCAATATTCTTCAACTTCATCGCAAAATTCATAGATCATTTAAGTATAAGAAAATTTTAATAAGACAGTGCAGCTTATACTAAATGATAATTGTATAATTTTATGAAAGCATGCATCAAAAAACCTGGAATTCCTTTGTTTGAAATCTTATAATCAAATTCATTCTAGTTTCTTTCAATGTGCTGCAAAATTCTCCCCAAAATCGTAAAAGGCTTAAATAATTGTAAATTATATTTAAAAATTATTAAAGTAGTATAATACGTAAAAAATAAATGTGGTATAAAATTCCACTGAAAATGTTGAAAAACTAATCTTTGAACTAATCTTTCATTTTTTTATTCCATTCACATAAAATTTTTTGTTTCTTGTAGGCTTTTATCTTGGCTGCCTTGGCATTAGCTGCTTTCGCCAGCTTGCATCAAGAAGTAAGTGAACATCATATTTTAGTCTATTACTTTACTCGTATGCATTTATTGATAATTTAAACCGAACTGCATGCTCTAAAGTTTATTATAATGTCATTGATTATATTTGCGCATTTATTAAATTTGGAATGAATTATTTTGATCGTGCAGAATTACTAGGTTATTATGAAAATAGAAATATCCTTGGTTAGGTAAAAGTACAGGCATCTATATTGTAATCTTTATCCTAATCTTTACAATCTATATATATATTGATTGCTTTTTAATATGGTAACGAAAAAATCAATAAACTTTATCGTAATTAATATTTAAACAATATTTTACAAAATCATAAAATAAAAATTAATCTTTTATTTTGTAGTTAAAAATATTCAAGTATTCACCATTACTTTATTTGATAAATTAATGATAACTTCCTATGTGAATTTTTTTAAAATTTCCTGGATAGTAAAAAGTAATTATATCAGTTTACAGAAAATAGGAGAATATAATAAAATTTATAATTTTCAGGAATAGGAAATTATATTAATCCTGAAGGCAATATGATGATAATTGCGCTCATTTAAAACAGACTTGTTTACTGCTATAACATTTACAAGTCATTTATAGTTTACTAAAAGAGTTATAATTTATGAATAATATTTTTGAATTTATCATATTGTGTCTGAATTATGGCCAAATACAGAACTGTCCCATTCACAAATTATAAGGAAAATCGAATTGTACTATTGGCGTATAAAAAGATAGATGTTGAATTGCAAATGTAGCTTGGATAGATGTATTTTGCATTATGAACATTTCCAGTTTGTGTTATATATACAAGGTTTGCAAAATTACAAAATAAAGGAAGGGTAATATTTTCTGTTTGTTAACTTTCTAATTATTTAAAATGTTGAGTTAAAGCAATAAGGATCTAAATTGGTCCAAACTGATACTCATAAATCAAATCATTATAAATTCTTTTTTTAACGGAGAACAAGGACCTCCATAATACGTTAGATAACTTAAGAAAAATAAGCCAACCTAATCTGAATTCTGCTGTAATTATTCCAACATTTATGATAGCACTCAAATTATTGAAACTATATAGCAATATAAAGCAAACTGAATATAATCACTTCAAAAATAATTAGTATAAAATAATTAGTATTATATAAGATATAAAATATATTTCTTTTTTCAATTGAAAAAGTAACACAAATCTTATATTTCAGCCTATTTACCATCCTCAGCCTTTCAAGTTTGGTTACAGCGTTAAAGACAAGCACGGAGAACAGCACCGAGAAGAAGTTGGCGATGGCAAGAACGTGAAAGGAAGCTACGGATTCACCGATGCCAGGGGAATCAAGCGACAGGTCAACTACGTTGCCGATCATGCTGGATTCAGGGCACAGGTCAAGACCAACGAACCCGGAACCGCCAACCAGAACCCCGCAGCCGTCCACATTATCTCTGATGCTCCCTACGGACACGGAGGATATGCTGCTGCTCCCGTGCTTGGATATGATGGAGTTGCCGGAGCAGGATTAGGGTATGCTAGAATTGGAGGAGAAGGATATGGTTATGCTGGTGTTCGACCTAACGGATTGGGATACGGATATGCTGGTGTTCGACCTAACGGATTGGGATACGGATATTCTGGAATTGCAGCAGCCGTAGTGGGAAATGCAAATGCTGGTATTGGACCATATGGGGATCTTGGGTTCCGAGGCAATGAGGTTCTTGGTGGTTTTTAGATTAATGGATATGGTACTATATGAATATTTGTCAATATGTTGCATTTGATTGAAAATAAATAATTTATTATTTTAAATATATTTTGTTTAATTATTGAATAAGTCAAATGCATCAAAGGATAAGGTACCGACGAGATTCATAATTAACGCTCTCTCTTCTATTTACACAGTGAAAGAATTATAGATTTGGCTATTTAAATTCATGCAAATCAGCCAACCATAATCTGCACAACAATCCGCCACTTCCATCACTATATTTAGTATTATTAAATAAATTTTATGAATTCATAAGTCCTTAATTATTATAATTTACAATCAAGAGAAAAGAAATCATCAAAGGAATTTCCTTTAATGAATAAAAAATAATTGTTTTCTTAATTAATTGGAATTATAGATGGCAATTGCATAAAAAATGTTTTATTAGAAAATATCTTGTTCTACGTTATGCCAAATAAAAGGTTCAGAAAAAATAATTGATACAAAGTATATTCTGAGAATCTCAGACTTTGACTATAATTTAAAAATTTTTATTATGGTTTATCATTTTTTTTATTCTGCTATATATTAATCAGAATTTCGCATCCCATTACACAAGATAGTAAATAATTTTATTCATAATTTTGTCGATACAAATTGGACTAGACTTTAAAGACTTTTGTAAGAAATTAATCATACTTGATTAAAATTTATGAAAATATTAAAAATTAATATTTATTTCAAACACTTATTTTAAAACAACTTTAGTACAGCAGACTAAGTAAATACTTTTAACATCAAAATTTCTAATTTTTATAAGTTCTTTTTGTAAATTTTTGTTATAAACAAGAGCACGAAATACAATCAACTACAATGATTTAATGCCTATGAAATTATTTCGAAAAGTTTTAAATTTGGCATAACGATTGAGTTTATGAAGTTTAAGAGAAGCCGTTAAAAATAGAAACATTTCAAGAAGTCATTTTTTTCTTTCTTGATGAACTTCAGGTTAATCATAGACTATTATTCAGAAACATATGAAGCCGTGTCACATGATAAATTTGCTTCCTAATACATAGCTTACCTTTAAGCTAAATTTCACAATCACACCTTTTTTTACTCTTATAACATAGGCTACGGTGTAAAACATTGGTTGAAAAGCATTCATATTAAAATGCAATTCATGAATAATATTTTCAATACTAAGAAAGACAAAAACGGATTCAAATCTTTAATTTGAAAAACTATTTATATTATGGTATACTCTTTGTAAAGTGCTTCATGCGGCATGCATGAAACAATTTACAGATAATATCCTGGAGTATAAACATTGTACAAAATGGTAATGCATAATTAATATATATCACGTATAAGTGAACTAACTCCAATTGGAAGTCCTTATTCATTTTATTTCATTCTATTCTTATTTTGTTGAGTATTTGATATAATTTTTTCATAAATGAACATGATGACAAAATTGTTCTTTCCTCTGATTTATTTAAGAGCATTTAAAAATTGGTATTTCTGAAGATATCGGGATTAAATTTTTAGAAATGAAAGTGCTTCCATGTTTGTAAATGGTATAAGAAAATTATGAAATACAGTATTTGCAACATAAAAATTGAAATTTTAAGTGGAGAATCTGCACAAAAATTACATTTTCTTTTAATTTTTACCAGTGAAAAGGTTTACACAAGATTGAAACACCTTTTATTTTCAGTTTCGTTAATTTTTTTGATAAAAAATAAATTGAATCCAAAGAATATAGAATTTCGTAGAAAAAGAAAATCAAACTGTCAGTAAGATGTGATCAATGACCTGATACAAATAGATATTCGTAAAGGAGAAAGAAGAATTTTCAATTGAAAAACAACCAAGGAGGATTAGTAATAATGAAACGATTATTTTAATGGGGAAAAAAATTGATATAATATAACAGCTGTTAAACAATAGATAAATGTTCATCACAGTTCGTATTATCTCGAGAATGGCAATGAATTTATCTACCATTATCATCAATTTTTCGCTTTTAGTGTTATTAGAAAATAATACAGAAGGTTGGTACATTTGACGATTTATCGCCAAATTATAGATTATCTGAATTTTTACGAATTGTCTTAATTAATTTGTCATTAACCAGTTTAAACCGGTTTGAAACAATCACGAAACTATCGGATTATCCATGCGTCATATTTAAAAAACGATGTTTATATATATATATATATATATATATATATATGGAGAGAGAGACCGATACAGAAATCTCGTGATTGTTTCAAATTGGCGAGTGTCTTATTAACTGGTGAGTGACTTTAATTAATTAATACAAATAATGACTTAAAAAATAATAATGTTCTCACATGATAACGTGAAATTTGCGATCGTAGATTTCATTTTATTTTTTCATTTTTCATTTTGGCATGCTAAGCGTTACGAATAATTAAAGCAAAACCGCAATCAGTAATTTCGAACTCAATAGTTTCATCAAATTTCACTTTAGATATCCTTTACTCTGAAATAAATCTATTTTGGAATTGTGATCTAGTGCATATAAATATGTCAACTCAAAATGCAAATAATTAGCTAGATGCAACGAGTTAGCCGATATTAGCCAGCTTATGATTTATAAACTCATAATGTTAATCCAATCTTTCAACCACCAAATCTTTCAACGGTAAAAGCGATTTTATTAAAACAAATACTCAATTTTCTTCTTCGTAATCTGAAAACTCGCAATAAAAAGTCATATAGAGAACAATGCTTTTAATCAAGACAATGTTTACCAGTTGGTATTTTATTTTTTAAATGCCATATGAGTAATGCGACATGCATAATTAAAATTGTCCGAAATCTTTTATAGAACAAATATTTACATCAAAAGCTACCAAATTTGGAAAATAATTATTTCTCCCATTGTAGACGTAAGTGTTCTCATATTTTTAAAAAAAGGAGTTTTAGAAGGGAGAAAAAAATAATTTATTTAAATCGAATTTTTAACTAAATATTAGCCAGCAGTTTTGCATTTATCATTCATATTTTTAGATAATTTAATTACAGAACAGCAATTTTTATATCACTTTAAAATTCAAAAAATTATTTTTTTTCTGCAAAATCAGTTTTAATTTCGAACCGTTTTTTCTAATTAAAAAAATTAAGTTCCTTTTATTATTCCTTTTATTAAGTTCCTTTTTTAAGTTCCTTTTATTCTATTTATCATTATTTTAGTTATTGAGTTTATGCATATGATTGTTGCGACGATATTAATTTTTTTTCATCTGCTCATTTTGTTTTTGTAATACAATCTTATGGAACTTTAAGCATTAACGTGCTGCGATGTTTTGAACTAAAGGTCTAAATCACCTTTACTTTTTTATGATTATCATTCATGTTCGAGAAATCATGAATTTATTACGCATAAATTCATGCAGAATGCAGAAATTTAACGTTTCCTGAAATCTTTGAGCATTCATTGCTATTCAACTTTTCAGAAAAAAAGATTTTTTTTTAATAATCTGTAACCATTTTTGGACACCATGATACTTTTCGATAAAACGAATTGCAAATATTTTTTATGATATTTATAAAATAAAATGTGTAGCGCATCTTAATTCATGTATTTTAAAATAGCTTTGTTTCGTTTGATCATTTTAATGTATGTTTATCAAATCCCATAAATTAGGTTCTGTTGAATTTCCCTGGTTATTTCAAACTATGGACAGAGATATATTATAATACAGTAAGTTAAGAGTCTCAATTTTAAATATATATCCATTTGTGAATGCTTGTTAGAAAATTTGAATAGTCACTATTTATTTTACATTTAAAGAAACATACGGTTTTCTTTCATGTTTTTTTCCAATAATAGGGAAATATACTATGGGTAGAATTTTTATTACATTCTTTGATCTGAAATTAATAAGAAAAATAAAGAATTTCTACTACAACAATTCACATTACAAAAATAAATATAATGGTTAGTATGAATTTATATGCATACACATATAATGGTTATGACTCAGCTCTTTAATCAGCAACAGAAAGCTTGTAATAATTGTAGTATCTCACAAATTCTGTTTCTAACAGCAGCCTTATCCGCATTCTCCTCTGTATTTGGTAATAATAACATGATATTGCTAGAAATAGACATTAATTTTAGAAATGGACAGTTTGGAGTCATTGCACTGATAAAGTAAACCATGTTTCTGGTGGGAATAAATGACAACAACTTGTCATTTGCAATTAGTTCAATTTTCAAATCTTTACTACCAAAATTTCTCTGATTTTACTTAATAGAATAGATTATTATTGTAAACTTAATTTTTTCCCCATAACATTTTAATGTTGTAAAAATAAGAGATTTGTTATAATATTTGCTGCTTTTTGTATTAAGTTAAAATAACAAGAAATCCGAAACAAGCGTAATTTTAATTCCTTGTTTGGTTTGCTACATGTACAAGAATTTTTTCGGCATTGAATAAAGGAATGTCTTTGGTCCTTTATTTGTCTATTTAAAACAAGGAAATTCAATTAAAAGATATTACAAGATTTTGTTTTTAAAAAATTCTTTTTTGAAAACTTATATTTTTCAATATTGCACGAATAAAGAAATCTAATTTTATATATTTCTCATTTTGACAAAAAATAAATCTACATAATATTTTCATAGATTTACATGCATCCTCTCTAATAAACATTTCATTCCACAAAACGCCTATTTAATGTACATTCTACCAAAAAATAAAAGTCCAAATTTAATGTAGAACTGCTGCAACAACCTCAGCAAATTTTTCTTGCATAGACATTATATGAAAAAAGTAAAAGTACACGTGTGTAAATAAAAAAACATATTTACGTATCGTGTCATGTTATTTTCAGAGCTTTGTTAAGTTTTGACAAGATAATATATCTAAGAAAGACATAAAAAAGCACATATAAAAGATTAATGTGTATATGTATGTTTTGGGACTCTACAGTAGAGACCGTGAGAAATAGAGCTACGAAATGTGACACATATATACTGTGGAAATTGGAATTAGGTATTTCCATTTGATTGTGAAATTTCAAATGGATTTTCAATAAGTTAAAATCAGTATGTTTAAAGCGCAATATTGAGGTTTGCTATTCTTCAAATTCATAAAAGAATATCTTGTCTAGGGCAATAATTTAATTATCCTGAATTTTTTTTCGAAAATTTGCAACATTAAAAATATTATTTTATCATAATTTTGAGCAATAAACGGCATTGTTTAGTTGATATTCAAATCATCATTTTCAAACATTTAACTATCAGATATTCTTTCTATTGTTTAAAATTAAGGAAGAATTCTGTTTAATAAGTGTATAATTCGCATGAGAACTAAGAGAGTGAAGCTACAGGACCATGAAAGTTAAATGATCGGTTATCCTAAAATTTATATTTTTACCAGCAATGCGAGGACATGAAACATGACTTTATTTGAATGGTTCATATGCAAAATGAGTTATGATGGATATAAGGCTTTTAAAGTAACATAATTCAATTTTAAAATAACATAACTGTATATTAGAATTTAATGTTTAGAAATATTTTTGGGTGAATCATAAATAATAAGTTTCGCTTCAGAGATTCGATTCGAAATAAACACAATCCATATTCTCTTCCAACCAACTGACCACCAAAGGCGGTAAATTATCAATAAATCAAATCTCCATTATGTTGAATAACACCCTTGACCTAATAAAGGGATTAATTCTCACTGAATTTAATGTAAATTCGGAAACACAATAAATGAAATGTTGAGATAATGACAATTCCGTTTAATAACGGGGTCGCGAACTCCCAGTGGGATTTAAAATGTTCCAAAATGAAAGTTTATTCATGCAGAAAAAATTTCGTTTCTGAAACTGGAACAAAATATTTTTTTTACGAAATGTTTTGGTATAAATAAGCCGGAACACTCTGCCATTATATCAGTTGTTTGTGCTCACTTCCTGAGTTTAATATCAAAATGATCTCTCAGGTAATCTTATTATCTAAGTTCTATTTTAAAATATTTATTTTGTTTTTTAAGTCTGTTTTTACATTTAATTGAACAAATTTAAATATAGATATTTAATAATTTGCAATTTTGAAATTTTAGTATAATTTTTGAGGGTTACAACTGATCATATGGAACATCTATTTGTCACAAAAGTTTTCGAATAATATAAATATAAATATTATTTACAATATTTTCCAAGTTTTATTCCGAATATTTTGGTATAACACGAATAGCATTATATCATTGGTATATACGAATAGCATTCGGAATATTTGGAACACGATAGCATTATATCAATTGCTTCAGCTTGCTTTCTGAGTTAACATCAAAATGATCTCTCAGGTAATTTTATTATCTAAGCTTTACTCTATATATACATTTTTGGGGTTTTCTTAAATTTATTTTTACGTTTAGTTTAACAAATTTCAATATGAAAATATAATTGTTTGCACTTTTGTGGAAATTAGTATAATTTCTGAGAGTTATAACTGGTCATATTAAATATATATTTGTCCCAAAAGATTTAGAATAATAGACATGTAAATAATATATTTATAATTTTTTCCAAGTTTAAATTGTGTATGAAATATAATTTTTTTATTTAGAATTCAATTATAACCTTTTTTTTTATTGAATTCTTAGACTTTCAATGCTTTGAAAATTGAATGAAATGAAATGAAAACACTTGCATTTCTGATGCGTTTATTCAAAATTCTAGTACAGCAGTTTTATCGATTTTTTGAATATTAGGAGGAGGAAGAGTATTTTTATAATAAGTTTAAAAAACAATACTATTTCATAAATAATTATTTGATCAATTCACGAAGACATTAGAACGGAATATCGCAAACAAAAAAAATACTGTAATTTTTAATGAATATACTTTATTATACATATGTTATGGAGAGAAAACTCACAAAAAAGTGCATCCAAGCATCAGCGAGAAGATTGTTAATCTTTCAATATTACCACTATTGCAGCCCAGGTGGAAAAGAGAGTTTACTATTATGACAACTTCTCATCCAACTCGAGGAAATAGTAAAACATCGTATAAAATTAAGTGAGATTATCATTAATTTTTCTAACTCGCTAATTTAATCACGATTTTTCAACCTTTAATTTTAGAACATTTTATGCACATAATAATAAAATTTGAACAAAAATATCCCAAAAGATAAAGTACGAATAAATTATTTCCTTAATTCTTTATAAGTCACAATTCTATTTTTTTTTTCAATTTTCTATCTGACATATTAAATATTATCTTTATTCCAGACTTTCATCCTTGCTGCCTTAGCAGTCACTGCATTTGCAAGTCTTCACCATGAAGTAAGTATGCATTTATTAAGGTGTTCTATTTCTTGTTTCAATCTTCTTGAATAATAATTGAATTCTTGATAAAACGATTATCATATAATATAAGTTGGATTTCCAATGACTGGAGCTCCGAAAGTTCCAAAAAAGAGTCTCCCTGAAATTCCAAATATGATTGTTTCAATTATTGTTATCGAACCATTCTACAATTAATCTAAATCCTGTTCTTCATTGTTTAAGTAAATAACAATGAAGACTCGTAGAAACTCGTCGTTACTCGTAGAAACTCGTAATAAACATTTAAATACTAATTAAATTCCAAATTAAATTAACATTTAGAAGAAGCATTTATAAGAAATTATATTTTTGGAATAAAAATTGAAAAAATAAGAATTCTGTGTACACAATTTTACTGCATTTGTGAATTATTAAAAAAAGTTGGTTGTTAATTTGGTATAACAAGATTTCCTAGTTTTAAAATCAAACTCTGTGTTAAAATAAATAAATCAACCCTTTAAACTAGGGTGATTTTTTAATTTTAATTGAATAGAATTCTGGACTAATTTTATCTCCAGTTTATAAGCAACACTTGAGATGTAATGATATATGGGCAAGATTATGCAATTAGAACAAAATTTCATTTCTTATTTCGAGAAATATTTTAATTTTCACTAAAAATTATACACAACTTTTTTACAAATACATATTTTAAAATTAATAAATGGATTATAAATGATATAGAAAGTGATTTCTGTAGTGAATTCAATTTCGCACGACAAATTATTTATTTCAAAATATAGTACGAAACAACGAATCTAAAATTCATCAAGAGCTTAATGCATAACTAATTCCTTGAAATAACAATGCATAATAATTAAATGACAGCATTAGTATGTCAATTTCAAATTGTCTGAAATTAGTTATCTTCTACTTATAATTATTATAATTAAATATTTTAATTAATCATTTTCTTATTATTTACTTCTTATTGCTTTCTAGGTCATTTTTATATTCCTTATATTATGTGTATATCGTTACATCATGAAATAAAATAAAACTTATGCATGTACTTCCTTAATGATAAGCTTATATCTAGTTCTGAAGGAAATTTCAATTTAAAATAAATATAGTGATCAGATTTAGAAGATCTTCATATATATGTCATGAATAAAATTTGTTCTACCAATAAAAATAATTGTCTATCTTTATTAGCCTATCCACCATCCGCAACCTTTCAAATTCGGCTATAGCGTGAAGGACAAGCATGGTGAACAACATCGTGAAGAAGTTGGTGATGGCAAGAACGTGAAGGGAAGCTATGGATTCACCGATGCCAGGGGAATCCATCGACAGGTCAACTACGTAGCCGATCATGCTGGATTCAGAGCTGAAGTCAAGACCAATGAACCCGGAACCGCCAACCAGAATCCTGCAGCAGTCCACATCATCTCCGACGCTCCCTATGGACATGGAGGATATGCCGGAGGTGTCGGACTCGGATACGCTGGAGTTGGAGGTGCAGGATATGGATATGGTGGTCTTGGAGCTTCCGGATTGGGATATGGATACGGTGGAATAGCTGGTGTAGGATATGGAAATGCTGTACTTGGAGGCTATGGTGGTCTCAGATATGGAGGTTATGGCCTCGGCAATGGGCTCTTCGGTGGCTTAGGATATGCACGATATGGATTTTAGGCATTATTGCGTTATTATTTGCGTTACCTGAAATAAATATTTATTTTGTTCATTTGGAATTGGTTTCTTAATTTAGTCTTTTTCCTTAAACTTTAGTTCATTAGAATGCATATAATTCTAATTGATATTTATTTGTTATTCTTATTTAATTTTCACTTATTATCTAATTTCTTGTAAATATTTTACATAATAACTAAAAATCATCAAAGCAACGTTAAATATTATCTTTTAATATGTTTCTCCTGAAAATCTTATCGGTATTTTGATGAATATTTTAATGTAGGTCAGAAAAAATTTTGAATTAGAAAATTCTTTTTTAATCTAATGAAATTATTTCCTTCTTTCAATTCATTATAAATATCTATTTTTGTATTTTCTTGTGATATTATTGGTTACAACCAAACTCAATATTTAGTTAGCAGTGAGATCAGAAAATAGTTTTTTAATGACTTGGGAAATGTACACATAAGGTAAGCAATTCAAATATACAAAAAATATAGCATTCTTTGGTAATTTCAAATAATTTGTATGAATAAATGTTTAATTCGGAATGTGCTTGCATTTCTGTGTTAAATGGGTTTCATTGAAAATTTTGTAAGTTAGTTTTTTCTAAATTAGTTAAAAAAATGTCTTTAAAATTTTGAATCAATATTAAAGTATGTGTTGTATGAAACAATGTGAAATAAAATTAAGCCTAAAACATTTTTTTACATTGTTATTTTTAAAAATATTATCCATTACATGTTTTATGTTATGTTTTATTTATGTTCATTTTAAATATTTTATTTATTTAATTGATTGAAGATGAAAAAATATTGCCGAATAACAGAGAGAGACCATCGTACAATTATTTTCCAAGGCCAGTCACGTTTCAAGTTTCATTTCCATTTCCTCTTCGGCGAACATTAACATTTACTCCTTCTTTAGCAATCAGTCACCAAATGACGTGTTTCCTGCGGCTTATCGTCAATGAACTTACTACAAGTACCTATTATTAACTTAATTTAACTACATAAAAAATTTAAAAAAATTTACATGTGATTCATTTTTATGAATAATCTTTGATGGATTTTACACTAAAAAAATAGACATCATTTTGCGTCATCATCATCATCAGTATTCAAAGAAAGTAAGCTCAAGTACTAAAAATTTTTAAGAGGCTAAAATTTTAAGATATAAAAACACTAAAATCTATGTTGTCTACTTTTTAGATTATTTTAGATTATTCAAAAGATTGTGAAAAAAAGACAACTCTGGTTGAAATAATTTAACTTGTGGGATATAAAATTGGTATCTATCTACTGACAAATTAGAAAGGAATGTTATTCTAATGAATTTTTGTGTATTATTTTTCCGATGATAGACTTATTTCTAGCCATCGAAATTTAAATAAACGTCTTTTGTATATTATGTTCGTTGCTAATTGAGTTGTATGCTTTTTTCATAACTTTTGTTGAAATAACTTATGCCATCATTTATCGCCTTAATAAATGTTTAAATATTAGGTATAGTATATAGTATAGTTAGGTATTAGGTATAGTATAAATTATATACTCATCGATGTCTCATAAATAAACATCAGACCAAAAATCACGAAATTTATTTTGTCCTTTATATCATGAATTAGTAGCATTTATCAGCTAGCTAGGCTCTTGAAATTTAGGTTGTGTGGAAATTTTAATTGGATCTTTAAAATAACTTGAAATCAATGTTTCCTAAACAAAATATTTTTAAATTTCAAATATTAATGATCTTGTAACTCGTACCATTTTAGGATACATACATAGGTTTGTACATTATGCTATAAGCCTCTAGTTTTTTTAATTCGTTTTACCTAAAAGTTTAAAAGAAAAGTAATTAAACTCCAAGTAATCCAATAAAATTCTTATTGATTCCAAACGCTGAATTGCATCATAAGAAATGTAACGACAGAACTAAGAATCATGTATTTTAGAAGACTTTCATAATTTGCGTAATATAGCAGAGAACTACTTATTAAAATTTTCTCTGATTCAATAAAAAATAGCAGATTTCATTAAAAAAAAACATAGCGTCAAGTTAAAAAAGTAATGATATAAAAAGCTTAATACGCGGAAGTTTATTAAGCTAAGCGTTTTACATAATTAAAATTTCAAAAAACTTTCTTAGAGACGCATATTCTCCTACTTTAAAGTATATGTATATCAAATTTGGAAACTCTAAGTCATCTAAGTCAAGCGGTTTGACTTGTAGTGTGTCAATATGAACATGCACACACGTGAGCACACACACAGACACACAAACACGCGTACAAGCACGCAAAGACACACACAAACATAGATACATTCTACTTCAGTTTTAGTAGAAATAAAGGTAAAGAAATTAATTAATGAAATGTTTAATAAAAAATTATGGAATTAATAAAAAAGTTTAAATTAAAGAAGTGTAATGGCGGAAACAGAGCTGTGATTTATTCATATTGCAAAATTCTTATCAAAGTAGAGAAAATTAGACGAAATAAAAATAATCAAAACAAAATAAATAAATAATATTTAAATAGCACATAACGTGTGAAGATATTCACTAGATATACGACAGTACTCATGCAAAAAGATAACTGTTTAGATGCATCGATATTTATTTCAACATATTGTCTAGAGCTACTTGAAACACTATTTGATTATCATTTGAATAATGAAGTTGGAAATTTGTATAAAAATGAATATCTTGCACTTTGCACCAAGATTTTAGTCTTACCTCACACTCGGTTAATGTGATGGAAGATTTAATATAAAATTTGTTAATATAGGAGGAAAATATTGAATTATTTTCTTTCATTGTAGCATTCCGATTTCTGATTTTCTTCGGTATTTTATGGTTCAAACATTGCAGTAAAAGAACCATTCATTTTTTCTGTTGATGCATGTTTGAAGATGGGAAAATATATTAGAAAAACGGTCATCAACAGTTGTTATTCATGTGGTTGGATAGTTGAAGGTCAAGTTAAGACAAAATATATTTTTATTACTCACAAATATCTTGTTTGAACAAACAGTTAAATCACGATTCTAAGCAAAAGGATGTTTTCCTGGTCAAAACGAGGAAACTCTTTATAGATTTGTATGCAATTTTATTTGTTGTTTCCTCAGAAATTCCTTCACTCATAATGTAATTAAGGTATGTGACTATGTTAAGAATGACAGTCTTGAAAAATGTTCTAAAATATTAAAAAGAATATATTTGGAACAAAAATGATTGCGAAATCAAATTTAAAAAATAAATCGTGATAAACCAAACATTGAAAATCAAAGAGCAACTTAAAAATTTGATTCTTTTTTCAGAAAAGAGATATAAATTAAAAAAAATCTTCTGTCTAAAAAATGATCAAAATATATCTTCAAAATTTTACAGCTGACTTTAAAAATATGTTCTTGAGTAAAAAAAATATTTCTATCCAATCATAAAATACTGGAGTTCCACTCTAAATAATACGAAATTATTATTTTTTTTCACATTATGAAGCATTAGAAAACTATAACTTTCCTGATAGGCAAAAAGTTTGTTCTATAGTGCAGGAATTACAGAAGATATTGAGAAAGTATAATGCAAATTTAAACAAAAATGCATCAATTTATGAAATTTTACGTATGATAGTTTTACTAAAATATAGATTTATCCATAACTAACTTTAAAATGCAATACATGCGAATTTAAAAACCGTTATGATTTATCAAGAAAACAGACCAAAAATTAAATTTACAAGGTTTCTTTTTATAAAAAATCGTTTTGCAATCGATATTTTGAATTTTACATTAATTTAAAAAACAATCAATTTTTTTAAAGTATAAATATGTTTATTAAAAGTATATAATATTTTTTAAAATATAAATATGCTAAAAAATAAATAAATCCAATAGTTTCATAAAATAGAAGGCAGATAATGCACATATAAGGAAGTAAAAAAATTAAAAGATGTATAAGTAATATTTGTGCAAAGTTTACTTTAGCATAAGTATTAATTTACTGTACTTTTGCATAAGTATTAAATTATTTTATTTTTGCATAATTATCAAATTTCATGCAAATAACTTAATATGTACTAACTGATTTTGTATAATTTATAAATGGAATCATCAATAATAAGAATATATCTATAAATACTGATATTTTTGCATTTTTATAGATATTTAAAAATTTGAATGTATATTTAGAAGGTACATCTCTTTCTTAGTAAGGATTCTATCCAAAATACGACTTACATTTCCAGTTTTGACAATTGTGCAACATCGCATATTTCGCACATCAAATTTCTTGCATATATTATTTTTATTGTTGACATTGCCGCAGATACACTCATAGATATAATTTCCAAACTTTTGTTTCGAAATCGTCAAAAATGTCTACTCTTAAAATATTTTATGCTACTTTTATATTTTATAAGTTAAAGTAAAAAAGAAAATAAACACTGGAACTTATCATATTTTCTCTAAGCTTTATTACTTTTATTAGTATTTTAGAGAAATACTAAATACTGTGTTTTAAGGAATGATGATATTTTCTCTACTTAATTATACATTTCTGTTATTATATTCCACATTAGTGACTGTCAAATGTATACCGCTGTTAAACAGATGACAGTACTGAAAAGTTTTAGTAAAAACTATATGCTGAAATTCTTTATTAGGCATCAAGAAGTGATCTGTACGAAAAATATATAGGTAGTAGCAAGAGTGATAGGTAGTTAAGGTATAGATATAGGTAGTTAACAGAATGACAATGCACATTCAAACGAAATGTGCATTGTATTTCTATTAACATACTCAATAGGTAACCTGTCCGAGTGCGAAAATGGAGGAGAGCAATTTGACACATCAACGTGACTTCCATAAGTAATGATGTCATGACTCTTAAATATTGTATACCTTAAAGTTGGTGTACATTCCTATAAGTAGGATATCTCAATCTCATAAAAATGTTTAAAAATAAAACTAGTAATTTATGTTATTATACATTACTTTATTTCATTTCCAAAGAGTCTTTTGTTAAATTATATGTGCTATATTTATTATGAATAAGGCTACTTAATTATCCATTTTTTGAATATTCAAAAATCAAAAGTCAAAGAAAAATTCAGAAATTAGTTGAATTTGTGTGATAAAACACGTATTTTCCCAAGAAGGCACGACAACATATATTTTCGGAGCACATATTAAAAGTTACTTTTATTCCTACTACAAGATACTACTTAACTAAAAGAATAAGGTTAAAAATCCATGGAAGATAAAATTTAAAGCATATAACCCAAGGGTAAAAATAACTATAACAAGATCATTGTTCCAACATCTCTCATGATATAGGTTAAATGAAATGAAATTTCGCTAACTTAGAGGACTGTGGAGATAATTTTATAAATACAAATGAAGCCAAGTTTAAACAAATGTATTTTAGCTAATATACTCGCAATTTTTTAAGATATAAGAAAAATAAAAAAATAAAAGAAATGTAGGGTTTTCACGACAAATTTGTTCATTTAAGAAGTCTCATAATCAGAAATATCTTCAAATGAAATCTAGTAAGTGATATTTAGTTTGAGGGATTTCTTTGGAATGAGAGACCAAAAAGCGCCAGACTAAATTGCAAAATAGTTATCATTATAAAATAATAATTTTGTAAAGGATAAGCATCAATGGGAAAATTTTCGGATAAAATTGAGCAAAGTTTATAAGGAAAATAAAATCTTATTGAGTTCACAGTTGCAAAAGAATGATTGTGAAATATTCATCCAAATACTGTAAGTAATGGAAATTGGAAGAAAATTTGGAAAAAATAACTGTAAGCGTTTAGAACCAAATTTTGTGCATTTTTGTAGTGTATTGAGAATGTATTTAACACAGTGGCATTATTAGTATATTTTGTTTATTTTCTATGCAAAAACTAAAGGCGAGTAAATCTTGTTCGTTCCACACGTAATGGAATCAGTAAGTAAATAGAATGATAAGTAAATAAAGTATAAGTAAAATCTAGATGGACAAATCTAAAGCTAGTAAAGAGATTAAACTATTGCGAAATAATACTCCTAATTCCCCCATCTATGAAAAAATAATCATGATGGAAGTCAGAAAACTCAAGTTATATGAAGAGGTATACAAGTTTTCATAAATTTTGAAACTTGACCTGTATTTGATGTTGACAAATTTTATGATCTTGTGAAGAACGGTGATATATTACCTTTCTCTAGTTGCGAAGTATTCATAAATTCCTTTAGATATTACTTCTTAAAAAAGGCAGGCAACTTAATTTTAACTTAATTTTTTCTTTCAATTAAATTCAGGAATGTAAATAATTAAACAGTATTTCTTTTCTTAAATCTGATATTATGACAGAAATATTGATAAAGACCCCCATTTTTAAGTCATGAGGAGAATGATTAAGAATAAAGCTTTAGTGCATTTAAGTTTTTGAATTATCTTCATATGGATTCTCAAAAGATCTTCTTAGGATGAGGAATTCTATAGAACAAAAGGAATATAGGAAAATATAAGGGCAATATCACCTGTCTCTTCTTCAGTAATTCATCACATATCACACTTCCAATCATCACATATTAAAGCACATAATAAGTCAGAAGAGTGAAACAATCATCACGATCCAAGTCACGATGTCACGATGATTAGTGGACAAACGGATTAGCTCTTAATGGTATGAAACTTATAATCTTGATATTGTATAGTATTTACATAGAAAAGAACAACATTCATTTCACCAATATTTTTTTTTTAAAAGGGAGCAATTTTTTTTTTGTTAAAATAAATATATTTTTGATGTAGCGCAATTTGAAGGGTGCAGACATATTCATGATTTGAAGATTATTTTATCATAGTTTCGAAATTGTGGGTATGCAATGCTTTTCTTTTTCACATCAACAAACTGGTCTAAATATTAGAAAATTGTGTCAGATAATTACCCTCAGCAGACACATTAGTCTTGTGCAAGAAGAATTAAATGAATAAAAACAAATAATAAAATGTATTATTTGACGTTTTACAACATATTTGATTTTATAAAAAAGGAATATCATAAAATATTAACAAATAAATTTCATTGTTGAAACAGAATGAATGAAATGTCAACAGTACTCTTATGGCGATTTACTTTCATAATTGGGTCGCGAGTTCCTGATGGGATTTAAAATGTTGTTGAATGTAAATTCATTCATGCTGAAAAAATTTCACTTCCGAATCTGACGGATAATAAGTTTTTATTTTTACTCTTTAGGCGCAAATATATATATACACCTGAAGTAGAAAAGTAATATCAATTGTTTCCAAGTTCTGCCATAATTTAACAACAAAATGATCTCTCAGGTAATTTTATCGTCTTTCAGATTTGAATATTTTTCTTTCTCGCTTTTTAAATAATTATTCCTTCAGTAATTTTCTTTTTTTTTTTTACTTATTTATCTTACTCAAACAGTTTTAAAGCATAATTTTGGATATTGATTTAATAAGGCCGGAAAAATGATTAATTAGATGAAAAATATGTTTCATAGAATAGAACTGTATTGTTTGTCTTAGAATTATATAAACTGTATTGTTTGTCTT
>JAPMOR010050167.1:77837-103880 GCA_026543865.1 Argiope aurantia | reverse complement strand
CAATTGTAAGCCAACATCATTTTAAAAATTTCAGAATAAGTATTCGAATTTTAAATAAATATGTATAGTATAATTTTGAAAAAAATGCACATTAGTCTCTGCAATTATTGAGTTTAAAAAAAATATCACATTACAAATATTACAGCATTTCACTAAAGCTGTTATTGTAAAAAGTGTGTAACTTCTGAGGCATTTTTGTAGCAAAAGATATAAAATTATTTCACCTACATAATAACCGAAAGACCGATATTGAAAAATTTGTATCGATTAACCTTAATGACCCAGTTGGAAACAAAGAGATGTTTATATCTCTTTAAGTCAAAAGTATTTGGATAGAAAAGGTTCTTCAAAAGCTTAATTTGGAACAGATTTCTTCATTTCAAATCATAGTCAGATGGGGGAAACGACTACTCAACCTATTTAAATATCAAATTTAACGTGTATCAAGCTCACATGCAAGACTGATTATGTGTCAAATAAGGTTTTAAATATCTAACCATCAATCTCGAGATTGTTCCAACATGCCACTTAGGGCACGATATTAAGACAAGGGCAACCTCTGACCAAACAATGCGGTACATATCTGTAAAAAACATAAAAACTAATCTTTCATAGGCATACTTTTCTTCGTACAATTTGGGCATCATCTAAGCATCAACAAACATAAAATTATAATCTTTCATAAGAGGGTTATTTTTCATACAGTTTAGGTATCATCTGTGCTATACAAAATTAAATTAAACAGATAACTACAGATATAACAATCAGTGCATTCAAATTTTGATGAAGTGTTTTTGAAATAGAAACAAATTAAACTGCTTTTTCAACTTCTAGAAGTTCTGAGACTAAAAAAATCTATAGAATTCTGCATTTAAAATATACATATATTTACAAAAAACACATTTTTGCAAATATATTTAAAATTTTGAATGCAGACACGAAGACTGGAATGTAGACACGTAGTTATTTTAAGACCCAAAGCATACATTTAGACCTTTTCTATTTTTCTCATTTGATCAAATGAGTGAGAATGATTTCCTTGAAAATTTCTTGCGTATTTTCTGATAAATGCGTTATCCACCACCTTTCAGCATAAAATAATGTTTCTTAGGAATAAGGAAAACTCGGAAGGGACTCAACTTCTTTTTATTTTCTATCCCGCAAACGGGAGAATCTATACTTGTGTATTAACCACGGGCTATTGGATAACATTCATTACAAAATCGAGAATATAAGCGAGCAATCTGGCGATTTTCTTTTTCTTTATTATTACTCCTTGTTATGAGGAAATTACACACGTTCCAGGAGATCAAATTCATATTTTGGATGTCTTTATTCCTGCTGACTGAAACAAATATTTGATACAAAACTACATTAAAAGACCGGATATGCCATACTAAATTGTATTTATCAGTATTTGTAGGTTTCGAATATTTATGTTTACATCAATACATAGTTATAGACAGACAGATGGTCAACCCTTTACCGATTTGGATAAAAATTGATAAAGATCTGCAATTTAAATGCAAAATCTATGAACCAGATTTCACTCATCTACTCATTGTCGTGATTAAATGCATGAAGTCGTGATTGCATGCATTGTGATTACATGCAAACGGATGGATGATTAATTCCTTGAAGATTTAATTTCAAATTTAACATTAATCTTTATTTTAGATTTGAAATCTGAGCACAAAATTTTACTCACTTGAGTTATTAAATTCACTTTTACTCGAACAGCTGGACATAACATAACATAACATAGCGCTATTCTACGCCTCCGGTGTCAATTACGCTGAGTTATCTAACTAGTTGGATGAGCACAAGATAGAAAAAAAAAGAAATGACAAACCATTCAGGAATCTCCACAAAGAATCCTGTCAGAATCACATCCTGATCAGCTACATTTAATGTTTCAGAAAATTAACAATTAAATGAAGGGATGGAAAATACCTAAAAAAAATTATGACAATGGTTTAAACTTACAGAGAAACATTGATATTTATAGATGCAACCTCTTTACATTTTTGATGGTATGAATTGTGGATAAACTAAATGGAGATTATTAATTAAAAATAAAAAAAATTAAAAAAATTAAAAATTATAAAAATTGATAAATATTATTTGGGCATCACAATTACGAGGGAAGAATTTATGCTAATTTTGATTAGTGATATTTTGGTTTTATCTATTGAATGGTCTTGAAGAGATCTTGTACTTGTGATTTATTATAGCGTGTATTTTACCACGAGAAAGAGTATTCGATGCAACTTTCCTATACAATACTTTCTCGAAACTTGTTTCAAGTTAGCATGCAGTCGGTGGCAAAGTGAATAAGAGATCGTCTCTACCCATAGAGAGTTGGCCAGATGGAATCTGTGTAGATGATAAGTTGGAAATGGGAATTATATTGAATGTTGATTGGCCTGTTTCGACTTTTTCTCATCCTTTTAGTCATTTTGTCATCATCTCGGTTTGAAAGATGCCCTTCAAATGACATTGATTGCGATATTGATTCGCACTAGCCGCTGTTTTGGCTAGTTAGTCCGCCGCTTCATTCCAATCATAACCAACATGTACCTAAATCCATGAGATTTGAATGTGAAGATTTTCAACAGGATGGGAGAATTTGTTCCTATCTAATTGACTATTAGATTTTGGAGAGCTTGAGGATTGTATATTTGCTTAATTGTTGACATAAATAATGATTGCATCTGATGAGGGGAGAGATATTGGAAATTTGACTACTCTATTGAGTGCTATTAGTTCAGCTAAGAAGACCATATTTTCTTTAAATATGCTGGTTGCCCGAAGAACTTGCTCTAAATGAATTTCGTTCAAAATTTGACAGAAACTACAAATTTGGTGCAAAGACCATATGCCAAATTATTTTATTTTTGAGTTATCGCGCTCCGAGACATAATTCCAAAAATAAATTTTGTGATCTCAGTAAAGTATAAAGCAATTTTTTATTTTTTTTTTTTTTTTTTTTTTTTTTTTGACGATTTACTTCACTTAAGAGAAAGTACAATTTTGGCATGAAACTGTAATTTTGGTAGTAAGATTACAAAAAATTATTATCTATTTGCTGAGTTTATAGTTTATAACATTCATGTATAAACAAGAATATGCAACACCTTTTGCGATATTAATAAGAAAAAATTATGAGAGGTCTAAACTGAATAAAAGAATTGGGTGATAAAACATATAACTAATTTCATTAATCTAATTGGCAATTTTTTAAAGTTAACATGTAACCGTGCACACGTATGATCAGTCAGATTTCTTATCGACCGATTTCATCAAAAATTTGACAGCTTACAAAAGACCCCATTATTCAGTTTTTCTTTTGAGGGGGAGTGTGTTTTTAAATTATTTTGCTCATTATGAGCTAAATTGAGACGTAATTCTAAAAGCATTCTTGTGGCCCTGGTGCCCTGGTGGTAATGTCTCGGCTTCGGAACCGACGTGTTTCAGGTTCGAGATACGGTTCCTCCGAAGAACCGTAGTATAAGCCGAACGTCCTTCCGTTGATATGGAGAGGGCGGTGCCTGCTCAGGTGTCAACCTCATCTTTTGACCATGATCAAAATTATGAGGTCCGCCCCAAAATAGCCCTAGTATTGCTTTAAAAAAACGGATCGTTCATGTAACTAAACTAGGCTAAAATAAAAAACATTTGTTATCATTCCCTGAGGTTTAAATGTGCTAGTTATCAAACTCTAAGTCGGTTTGTGGCATAAATTGGCCGGTGGATTTTGTGTAAATTTAATATTATCATTAATTAACAGGAATAACATTTAAAAAGCAAACATGAGCAATTTCCTGTCGTGATTATTAAAAAACATGCGTTACTACCTGGAATTATTATTGCATTAAGAAAAAGATGGAACAAATTAAAAGCATCTGAAAGATGACATCAATGTGTATAAAAAATATCCGAATAAAATTTGTTTCTGGATAAAAAAGACACAAAAAAATGTCTGAACTATCTTATAAATAAAATTTCTTTCATATTTCTTTTGAAAGCAGAATTAAAATTTACTGACGATTGAAATATTTTCTCTTTCTATGTCTTATATATGAGAAACAAAAAATACCATAGAATAAGAAGTCGTACGAAATACGCATTATATGAAAATGCAATACCAAACATAAAAGTAATTAAATACATTACGCAATCAATTATTAGTGTAAATACAATGATGCAATATTTGATTTTATTTCCGCTCATATTAGGTTTTATAAATATTTCTTGTAGAAAATTTTTATTGTTATAAACCCAAACCCATTTAAAACTGCAATTATGTTTCATAAATTTTCTAATTATTTATCTATATACCGATCTGTCTTTCAAAATTTTTCATGTACCTATGATTTCAGTTAATATGAAAATAAATATTTTCACTTTCTCATATACGAAACATACAAAGAGAAAGCACTGAAAAGATAAAATATATCAAGCCAAGATTTTTCCTTTTTTCTTTTTCTTTTTTTTTTTTTTTTTTTTTGGTTTTACACCTACCTGATTCCGAAAAACGCAATTTTGTCCGTCCGTTTGTGAACAAGAGAATTCAAAAATACTTTGAGCTAAAGAAATTATATTTGGTTAATGGTCTCTACTCTAAATCTGACGATTTCTATAAAATTCTGAAAGATTTCCATTCAAAGGTAATCTGTCTGTCCTGCTGACCGTTTAGAAATTAACACGAAGCTATAATGTGTCAACAGCTAGATAGATAAAAAAGATTCGAACATTTAATATCTAAAGTTTAAATATGCTTTAAATAAAATCTGTCATGAGATGGATAGTCTGTACTTCCATAAGCATGTAAACGCGTTAACTCAAATACGCAGTGACTTAAATATATGAAATTTAACATGTGGTTTTGTGATTGGAGTCATAGTTTTATATCAAAATTTTGTTTTAATCGTTATGTATTCAGTTTTCTGATATTTGTCTATCAAAGTAGATCAGCGATTAATCGCATTCCATTAAGCTATTTTGTAACTATTGTTCACCAATGGTATATGATTAATAATGCGTAAGTACATTTATCAGAAAGTATGCGAGAAAGCATCCTGGGGACCACTCAGGCTGGTTTTGTTTTAGCATAAAAAATAATTTCCGGCAATGTTTAATAATGATCTTGACCTTATAAACATTAAAGTTCTTTTGGTGACCGTAATTGCTACATCAAATTGTTGACATATCGGAAATTTATTTTAATAATCGGGTTGCGAACACCTGATGGGATTAAATGTGCTTTAGAAGTAATTTCACTCATGCAGAACAAATTTCACTTCCGAATCTAGTACAAAATGAATTTTTATTTCATTTCTCGCAGTATAAAAGCCTCAGAACTCAACTTCACAGTATCAGTAGTTACAAGCTTCTTGATAAATCAACTTCAAAATGATCTCTCAGGTAACGTTAGTGTTCTGTATATATAATTTATTGAGATAGTTTTTTTTAATCTGTTATTCTTAGTTTTGATTTTATTTTATTAATTTAAATATTAAATATCAACAGAATGTTTTGATAATTGTAAGGACTGACTGACATTTGGAATTCCTTTTATAAATTAATTAAGAATAAAATAATTTTTATTAGAATATTGGATTATTAATTTTAACAAATATCACAAATAATTATAATATCAATAGCTTATTAAAAAAGTCGTGAACTAAGCTTACAACATTTTTCTTGATACTATAATTTTACAGTATGTATTTTTGGCAGTCTTATGAAGTATATCCTTCTAGTTATTATAGAATTAAATCTATTTAATTCTAGAAATTACTTCTCAAAAGTGTTAAAATTTCATATTTCTTTTGTTATGCAGTATCTGACTTTATATGAGGTTTTTGAGAGGAAGAGAGTAATTTTTCGTGGACTTATAAAGAGTAATTTAGAATTTAAAAGAATCTTCATAAAGTCTATTGTCTATTTACTATTATGAATAGGCAGATAGTATAATTGATAATTTCAATGATATCATCAATTGAGAGAGCAGTTTAGAGAACCAATTATTAAAGAACAAGCATAACTATCTCTTAAATATTTTAATCACGGATTTTCTTCCTTGTTTGAAAATATATTTGTACAGAGATTAATATGAATGTAACATGAAATTTAGAAGAGTAAATAATTGTAAACAAAGATTATAGAATCACATTTTCATGAAATCTTTAGATATTTACTTTTAAAGCAAACTTTTAAAAAATGCATTATAAACTCATATTTATCTCTTTGTTTTAGGCATTCATTTTGGCTACTTTGGCAGTGGCTGCTTTCGCCAGCTTGCATCATGAAGTAAGTATATAAACTGTATTTGTGAAATTTTGTGCCTTCATTATTATTATTTTAATTTCTAATAAAGCATATATAAGTTTAGTCCCATTTTCACATATTCTGTTTCGTCAATGAAACAAAAAGTAGCAAGAATAACTTTCTTCTATTACCCTTCCAAAATTAATGAATTTCGATTTTCGGATAAAAATACATGTTTGTATAAAATTCAGCCATAAATATCAAAAATAATTAACATGTTTACTTGATATTTTCATTTCTAATATCATAATTTTAATATACTATCGGAGAGGTCATTACATTCTCCTTATTCATTATTTATTTGTTAATAATGAAATCAGTATAAATATATAAAAGGGACTAAGATATATTTCTGTTAATGTAAAATGCTTAGAAATATTGCTTAGTCAGTGCTGATTCAGGAGATATATATTTAAAATTTTGTATAATAAAAAACTTTCATAAAATAAGCATTTATACAATAGAAAATAAATAAAAATATAAGTTATCTAAATTAAACATTTCAACGTACATATCTTTAAAGCAACAACCGGAATAAGATATTCGTCTCATTTTAAACAGATTTTCTAAAAAATATAGATTTATTTTTTATCCATTTTTAAAATAAACTAAAATTAGTAATTTTAATTTTATTTGATATTTCCCAAATTGTCAGTTCGTTCCTAATGTGTAAATAAAATTCATAAAACATGAACTCTTCGCTTTTCCATAATATTGAAATAGAAAAACGCTTTAAAAAATTCGCGAGACGATTACAAAATTCAGCTTTCGGCATGAGAGTTTTCAAATTTAAGTTTAAAATTTTGCATAAATTGCATTGTTACAAAAATAAGATTATATAAATATAAAAACAATAAAACATTGAACAGTTTAATTAAATCGTAATTTAACATCTGATATTTCAGTTATATTATGAAAATTTACTTTTTCTCATTTTTTTGGAATATAGTTAGGTATGACATTTTATTAAATTTCATAATAAATATATTAGCATTATGAAAAACAATAAAAAAAACTTTGTATGTTCTCAAAACTATAATATTAATATTTTTAAGCAGAAATCTCAAATTTAATAAAATTTTATAAAAAAATATATGGGTTACATTTATTTTATTTTCAAATTTTATAAGATTATCCGACTCGATTTTCACTAATATGAAGAATTTCAACAGTAAGTATAGACTTAGATTCGTGTCACTTCTTTTTCAGTCTATCCACCATCCTCAACCTTTCAAATTCGGCTACAGCGTGAAAGATAAGCACGGTGAACAACATCGTGAAGAAGTTGGTGATGGCAAGAACGTGAAGGGAAGCTACGGATTCACCGATGCCAGGGGAATTAAGCGACAGGTCAACTACGTAGCCGACCATGCTGGTTTCAGAGCTGAGGTCAAGACCAACGAACCCGGAACCGCCAACCAGAACCCCGCAGCCGTCCACATCATCTCCGACGCTCCCTATGGACATGGAGGATATGCCGGTGATGCCGGACTCGGATACGCAGGAATTAGCGGAGCAGGATTAGGATATGCCAGAGATGCAGGATACGGATATGCTGGACTTGGAGCTAATGGATTGGGATATGGATATGCTGGGCTTGGTGGATATGGAGGTTATGGTTATGGAGGCAATGGATTGCTGGGTGGTTTAGGTTATGCCAGATATGGTTTTTAGGAAGATTATTGTATGAGTAACGCCATGATGATTTGTTTAGCAACGAAATAAAAATTTAAATTGTATATGCTTTGTTTTTATTTCAACATTCTCAAGTTGATGTTTATTAAATGATATAGGCTAGAATTGTGGTAAATTTCCAAGTTTTCTTCTGAATAACAGAGCGTTAACAATGTACTTGTCCAATTTGTCTTCACTAAAATTGATAAAATACTCAGAATCGAAAGATAAGAACAAACATTTTTGTTTAGACTGTTTTAGTTTTTTTTCTCCTCATTCAATAACCTTTTGGTTTATTTTATCATTTTTCTATATTTCTTTATATAACATCTCTTTATTTAGAAAAACTTCCAAATATATTGATTAATTTGTACTCATTTGCAGCCCTTCAGTCCAAGACAATTCAAACATTTATTGCAATCTACGCATAAATAATTATAGCATCTCTACATTTTAACAAAATGTTTTCATAACAATTTCTTTAAAAAAAGGAAATTACAGTTCCTCAATAAATTTTTCCGACATGAAGCGTTATAATTATTTTTAATTGATATTTCTTAATTATAAGCTAATGTAAGAAATACTCAAATTTATTTTGATCAGAATATGTTATATACTTTTTTAAGAATAATAAATATTTAAAAATAATTTCGAATATCAATAAAACTCTTTTTGATGACTAATTCAGATCGAATTAGAGAAAATTAGTTGAAGCCATTTAGAAATAATATTATTTTCCATGTATCAGTAATTATACAATTTCTATATTCCACAGAATATGGTTAAATCCTTAACAATTATGCAAAACCTCAAATCTGAATTATCGAATATATTTTTCAGACATCTTTTTCAAATAATGATAGTGAAATAACAAGTGCAAACTAAAAATTTCGGATAGAAATTTTTAAGTTTTTCTTTTGAATTCTTTATTTTTAAATTTAATCAAACTGTTTTATGTTTCAGTCTCTGACAAAAGTATCTAAGCAAGATATATAAAAAGAAAAACTTATTATGTATACATATTTAATAAAAATTGATTTTTAAATTTGATATCATCATTCGATTTTAAATTTGAGTCACTGAAATTAATTGTTATTATAATATTTGGTCACTTAATTTAAATATCCCAATGTACTATATATATTTTTTTATTTTTAAACATAATTTAAACACGCCAATATATATTATGAAAACTTGTGATATTAGAAATACTCTTTATTAAAAGTACTGAAATGACAGAAAAAAAGCTTTAGTTTTTTTTCTCTAAGGACACTATTACTATTTTATTTAGAAATTTAAAAACAGAAGATTGATTTGTCAAGAAAATACTGATCGCTATTACCCCTAGTATGTCTCTACTCTATGCCACTACTATGCATACCGAAATAAATTTCAGAAAATTTTGAGATTTTATATGAAATGTTTCACGGAAGAACTGGGTCTCATTTTGCTATTAAATTTGTGTTCATATTTACTGTTTTCATCATCCTTTTACTAGCCAACGGTCTCTGATATCATGAGAGTTTCCATCTGAGTATAGGAAAGACAACACAACTACTGTAAAATGAATTCTATATATCTACTGAAGTTTTCTTTATATAAGTGAAAATTGTAGAAGGAGCTCCTAACCGAATGAAAATAGCTTTATAGAAAAATGACAAAATTATAAGAAAGGAAAAACCGTATTCTCTGACAATGATGCATAACTATAATCAGTTCCATATCTCTCGATGTTAAATCGATGAAGACTACTAAAAGTGTTCTGAATCCACAATCTTATTATAGCCTTCAAAGAAAGAAATAGAAAGTTGCAAAATCTAGTTATGTAAATGAAATGCATTGTCATAAGTTTTTTTTTTAATTTTGTGATGAATAGTTACAATTTAAATTATTTTTGAATCGATGCACTTTACTTATGCCTTTTGGATAATTTATAAAATTGATGGACTATTAAGAATCATTGGTACCTTCCTTAATTATGATGTGAAAATTTAAAACATCTAATGAAGTTTTTATTTGATATAATTGATTTGAGCTATAGAGCATGAAATATAAAAGTCATCAATAAAACTTCACCTTTTTTCTTTAAAATTGTTCAATTTTGAAAAGTTTCATTATTATTATATTTACATTAAGATTGTAAATGTAAAAGCTTTTTAATTTTTGGTATAATTTTGACAATTAAAATTCTATAATTTTTTATATACAGTAAAACATACTGTCTCTGGTTACACGCTACACCAAGGGCAAAATAAATAGGAGATTCAGATTTTAACTAATTTTAAGATCGTTTGATTTTAGTTTTTGTTCCTAATTTTTAAGTTTAGTTAACTTAGTCCCTATTTAAAAAAAACATATTTCTGCTTTTGGAGAACCCAATTTATTTTGAACTTTGGCCAGATGACGAGAACGACACCAGAGCCTGAAATCCTTCCAAGTTACACCAGCGAGAGGCCAAATGGTCACGGCTGATTTAGTCTCATCAGATTTGTTTTTACGATCGCTATTCTTCCTTTGAATCATGTTTCGAACCTTAAATATTAGAAGCTGAAACATTAACAATCTGACAGTCAAATTACGATTAATTCTAAAGTAGGAAAAAAATCTGGAAAATTTATAGGCACTTGTATAAATATCATAAATATTAAATATATTCATTTCCACTGGCACATTAAGAATTCCTATGAAATATATGAAATTGGAATAATTATTTTAAATAGAATGCTTGCATTGAGAAAATTGACTGAACATTTTTTTATCAAAAATATAAGTATTTCTTAAATTAAAATAAGTAAATCAGGTACAAATAAATATATTTAATATTCAGTAAAAAGTTAATTTTCTGCCAATTAATTAAAACCACTCTCAACGATATTATAAGTAATTAAAATAATCGATTACCAGTAACGCATGTATTTCAAATAATAATTAATTTCGAATTTGCCTTCATTTCTCACAATTCTTCTACCACCATCTTATTTTCGTTTTCTTTTATTGGCAAGGATAATTTTCTCCATCATCGATTAAAACCTTGAAAAATAACAAATAATTTTCAAATGAAAATCACAGAATTTATAAGATATTTATGAGGTGCATGAATACAATACAACGTTTTTTTTTATATATATATATTTTGACAGAAATAAATGGATGAGTGAATTTTAACAAAATACAGAGAAGCTAAGATTTAGACACGCTAGATGCACTCGAGTGGAAAATGACACTGGAATCAGATAACTGAAGAGAAATTCTTAGTTTGAACAACTGAAAGACTACCTTTTATTAAGAGATAAAAATAGATATTTTCTACGATATTCAATTTCCGTTATTTTTTATAAGTAATATTAAGAAACGGCTAATAACACAAGTTCGGGATGAAAAAAAATTGATCAAGTATTTGGCGTTTTTTAAAAGTATATTTGGATGCCGATTATTGAAAAATGAATAAATATATTCCATCGCGTTCATCACAATCTATTTTTTATGAATTTATTATAATTCTAATCAAAATATACCATTTAACATGAATTCAATAAACACATTTATGGACTTAAAATACTAAATTAGAGGATTAAATTACTAAACGGGAGAGAAGAATTTATTTCAATTCAGAATATTCGTTTGTAAATCTTGATTTCATCCTGAAAAATAACAAATAGACAGTTCGCAGTTATCAGAAAGTAATATTTAAGGTAATTGGTCAACGGAAAGCCTATACAAAATTTCCCTTTTTGTTTATGGGTTTAGTTTAGTTTAGTTATATTAACGTCACATTTTTAAGCAACAGTAGGACTATTTTGGGACGGACCTCGTAATTTTGAACAGGTCAGATGACGATTTAAGAAAAATGAACTTTAGATAAACATCAAACTTTCGCGATTTTATTGTTTTCTTCTAAATATGCAATCACTTCATAAAAATTCCTTACATGATAAAAGTAAATCAAATTCATTCTTACAATCAGCACTAAAAATAACATAAAAATTAGCCTTAAAAATTAAAATAATTTTCAAAATATATTTGAAAGCTATCAGATTAAAAAATGCCACTATCAGGTTGAAATGCCACACAGATTGCTTGCTTGAAATCTGTGACATTTCAACCAAGAATATCCAGTTACTGTCTCTGAAATATTATAATGAATATATGGAGTATATAATGAAAACGGTTACTTTTTTTAAAATATGAAACTCTCATATAGTTATATCACAAAATGTTTAAGTCTGGTAATATAGGAGATTCGAAAAGAAAAGAATTTCCATGCCTAATGAAAAATAATATAAATATTATGAAACTTTCATCTAAAAGTAACCATTCAATTCATAGAGAAACTAATAAGTTAATGCTAAGAAATATCAAATTAAGAAATATTTTCAACCTGATAGTGCATTTAATTTTCTTGAAGTATTAAATATACTATTTCTTATTATCAAATATATTTCATCCTTAAATCTGCAGAAAAGCTGCATTTTATTTTTGATTAATTATTACAAAACAATTATTATTGAAAAATTATTATTGAAATTATTATTACAAATTATTATTGAAAAAAAAAACGAACATTTATACTAAAATAGCTGCATTCTATAAGAAACATTCCTTTATTTTCCATTGAAAATAAACTGATTTTTTTTTTGCCCTAATTGGCAACGATCTTGAACTTGTTTCTGAATTAAATTACTTCAGGCGATTCTAATTGCGAAAATCTATCAAAAGAACGTTAGAATAATAAGACTATATGTTGTAAAATTGGATCGTGAGTTGCCAATGGAATTTAAATGTTCTAAAATGACAATTCACTCATGCAGAAAAAATTTAAACTTTCACTCTAATCTTATGTAATTTTCCTTTAGTGTATCGGATATAAAAACATCGCAACTCAAAGTCAGGTTATCACTTGTTTCAAGTCGTTGAATAATTCACCACCACAATGATCTCTCAGGTAATATTATTGCTGTCCAAATATTTATTGTTGTATATCGTGATACTGAATTATTTTTATTAATAATTTAGCTTACAACTTTTTAGTCAAAAGCTTCAAAACGTTGAATTAAGCAAATTAATAACAATATCTTTTAATAATTACAAGAATTCGAGATAATGTCATTGTTTCTAGAAAACACTCTATTATCTGAAATTTTGGAACTTGGGATTTTTATTGTAATGATAATTTTTTCGTCTTTTTTTAGGTATAAAATTCATAATTTTAAATGAATTAAGATTTCTTTAGTTTATACACATTTGATTACAGTTTTTCTGTTATCATGTATTGCATTATTAAATAAATTATTTTTATCTATTGTTAAGCGCATCTCCGACATAATGATTTTGTTGCTGTTCTAAATTTCAAAATTGCGCAATGAAATAAAGCAATGATTAACTACAAATTTAAACAATCAAATAAAAGGCTTAATGAGAAATCTTTAATAATATATTTTCAGTCCGTGTCAATTATTTTTTGCTATCAAGAAAAAACAGTAGGTGACATTTATAAATCATTTTTTAATCATCATATTTTTTTCCGCTTGCCATCATTTATTTAAAATGCCTTCAATTAAAGTTACTTTCACGTGTATAAGAAGAAATGAGCGCTTAATTAAATTATTTTTCGTTATTATTTCTCTGCTTAAATGTAATTTAGAAAAAGTTTCTCAAATATCTTTCGTACTGATGAAAGGTTGGAAATTATTCCATAAGTTTGTCCATTCAATAAATTTATTAAAATATCTTGTCTATATTATCAAATTTAGACTGCAAAAGACAGTATTTTATATACTTTTTTAATCAAGCATTTCAATGTTTAGAAAATTAGAAAAAAATTTCATATTTAAACGCTTAGTTTAAAAATTGAATTAAAGTATTTAAATACTGTAAACATTTTCTCAAGCTGGAATTCAAATTTATTTATTATTTTTCTTATTAATTAGCAGAATCTTACTTAACGAAGGCACAGATTGGTTATATAGAAAAAAAATATGTATGCTAAATATTAAAAAGCCTTAAATGTAAGAAATTCTTTCGATTCATTTGTTTAAATAAATGCTGTATTCATTACATTTGTTTGAAATTCATTATCGATTAGCAAAATATTTTAACAAATATTACCTTTATAAAAATAAAAAAAAATCTTAAAATAATTAAAGGAAAATAATTTGCTTATTATTAAAGAATTGTAACCGAATTATTTTAGCCTTTACTTTAATAATATTTTAAAATCAAACTTTTGAATTTTATTTTATAAAATAAAATAGTTTAAAAATATCTTTTAAATTTTTAATATGAAGCAAATACAAACAATTCTAAAAAAAAGTATATGAACATTAACCTTTTTTTTACCTTTTCTGAATATATTCTCTATTTTGTATATATTTTTTTCTGCTTTTGGTGTAAAAAGTGAGTGCATGAAATATTCAAAATCTAACTATTTTTTATAGCCCTTTTCATTATTAAAATATAACTCTTATTTAATGTATTAACGATAATTCAAGACATATGTGCACTGTTATAGTATTTTTCTCTTATTTCAGGTTTTTGTTTTGGCTACTTTGGCAGTCTCTGCTATAGCCAGTCTGCATCATGAAGTAAGCTTGCAATTTTTTTTTAACTTTTATTCTTCTTTTATCAGAAATCATTGAAGGTTCATCCAAAGATTTTTAGATGAAATTTATTTATCTAGACTTTTTTTATTTATCTGAATATTTTGAAACATTAAATTAAAAAAAAGTTAGGCTATTCAATTTGAGACATTCTAATATTTTATTGATGATTAAAAGTGCCATTCATGGGATAAGATTATTACATTTTGACCTTATGGATATAACGACATGAAGATGCGAATACAAGAAAATATTTGAAAATACAATAAAAAAATAATGTCGTCCACAAAATCGTCAGAATGATTGCGAAAAAATATAGGGTATAATAATATCTTTATATCTGTCTTCTAACTTAATAACATAATCATTAAATATAATATTGAAGTTGTAGCCATTTTTAAAGTTGCCTAATTCGTTTATTAGTAAAGAAAGAAAAAAAATGATAGAAAATTAACCAAGAATTTTTTTAAAATTTTGAGTATTCATTTTTTGGAGTTTTTTCCAGTCCCAATACTCTTTACAGTAGATACAAGATCTTATTTTCTGATTAAAAAGAGAAGATAGGAAAAAAATAGTTTAGTTCAAATACATGAAGCTAAAACCCTTAGATATTATATAAACAGATAAATATACTTTGGCATTTTCTTATAATCGTGCATTTCATTAATTATATATGAAAAATAAATGAAAGCTCAGAACATTAAAATCGTAGAAAATATTTTCCTCAAATTTTCCGTCCAACAACTTCTTATCTTTAACACTAAACCTACCGGCATTTCACCGATACATTGGAATTGCCATTGGAAGCGGTCATTTGACCGGCTCGTGGTAGCTTTAGTGTTAACTATGCATGTATTCTAGAAGTGCTAATCTATATCTATACTTCTATACTTATAAATAAAGCTCAATGTGTGTGTGTGTGTGTGTTTGTGTGTGTTGGCGCTCTACAGGCCAGGTCATTTGACCTACAGCTACCAAATTTGGTACATGTATACCTTAGAGGTCAGGAATGTGCACCTGGGGTCCCTTTTTTTGAATTTTAAATTAGAATTTTAATTATTAATTAAAAACTAACTTTCCCGCCAAAAAAATCTTTCATTTTCCCCACCGCCAAAGAAGTAAGGCTTCAGTTTTTTTTTCCCAACAGCCAAAGGAGTAAGGCTAGGGTTAACATTTTTCTTCCGATTATTTCAAACGATTCTGTTTATTTTCTTAATATTTTATGCATTTAAAATTAAACATTGTTAATTAATCCATGTTTCAGATTCATTCTGAAGTACTTTTGAATTAAAATAACACAGAATAAAGGAAATTAAAAATTTCTAATCTGCATAGCGTTACCCCAAATGGCGTAGAAAAATTCACGCATTTGCGTTACCGTAACTGGCGTTGAAAATTCACGCATGCGCATTGTGTTCTGATTGTTGACATGACAACGATTATCAACGGATGATTTAAATTATTTTTAGGTTAGTTGCATGCTTTTATAATTAAATTGTATTTATGTTAGTTATATATTTTTTGTATATGCTTATAGTTTTAAGTACATCGTTTTTTAAGTAGTTTTTTTAAACCTGTTTTCCACCGATTATTTTAAACGATTCATTTTATTTTCTTAGGGTTTGATGCATTTAAAATTAAACATTGTTAATTAATCGATTGGTTCATGATGAATCTGAGAAAAGTTTGTTGACAAATTCTTGAGATATTACATAAATTAAGAAAGATATTTTTAGTGCCCATAAAGTTTAAAAGCTCAGTGACTCTGTTATCAGTAATCATATTATAAAAATGCTTTGCTTCAGTAAAAAATATTATTTTATTAATTGCAGATTAATTCTTTCCACTTTAATTTAAAGCATAAATTCTATGAGAGGTAACAGAAAATTAGAGAGATACATATTACGTTATGACTGAAGGCCTTTATAATATTATGTGTGAATTATATGACTATCAAAATTTGAATTTTTAAAATATTTTGATGAAGAATCTATTAAAGTTGGAATTGCGTAAAATATTTAATGATTAAAATTTAAACGAACATTAACATTGGCAAGCCGGCTGGTCGCCAAATGCGGCTAGTTAATAATAAATTTAAAAAGTAATTTTAAAATCGTGAAATAAAGCATTTAGAAAATTACATCAGATTAATACTTTTAATTAAATACTTTTTTCCAAGGAAATTTAAACATTATAGAAAATATGCATTTATATAAATTTAATATCTCAAAATTCTAATATGTCTTGTTTGATATTATTATAATTTTCTAGACATGATTTATATTTAATTTCTTCATCTATAAATGTTCAGCATTTTAAATTTTGATTGAGAGATTGTTATGAGACCTTATTTTTATTAAAACAGTTACTAATATTAATCAGGTAGACAAAATGATAGATAATTTCATTGTACTTTCTTATTAAATTCGTGACAAACCGCATTCGTCCGTTTTCGCCGATTATCATTTTCCACTCCTGTTGTATAAAATTATAAATTTTAAGCATTTCTTCAAATATCGCTAAATCATGTTTGTTATTTACCAATAATAAAAAATCATTAAATCTTCATTTACTATAAAAAATTTAAATAATCGCTAAATTATTGAATTTTCGTGTTGCAACAAGATATTTAATATCGCAAGGAAACATTGATTTTTTACATGTTCCTTCACTACTTTAATATTCATCAAGATACAAATAATTCTGAAAAACATAAGCACTGCCTGATAATAGTAACGAAGTTTCAATGGGAAATTTTCATTCATTTTAAACCTTTCCAGCCCATTCACCATCCTCAGCCTTTCAAGTTTGGTTACAGCGTTAAAGACAAGCATGGAGAACAGCACCGAGAAGAAGTTGGCGATGGCAAGAACGTGAAGGGAAGCTATGGATTTACCGATGCCAGAGGAATCCGCCGACAAGTCAACTACGTCGCAGACCATGGTGGATTCAGAGCTGAGGTCAAGACCAACGAACCCGGAACAGCCAACCAGAATCCCGCAGCAGTCCACATCATTTCTGATGCTCCCTATGGACATGGTGGATATGCCGGTGATGCCGGACTCGGATATGCTGGAGTTGGGGGATACGGATATGGAGATGTTAGAGCTGCCGGTCTCGGATATGGATACGGTGGTCTTGGAGCCGCTGGTGTAGGATATGGAAATGCTGGACTTGTAGGCTATGGTGGTCTTGGCTATGGACGTTATGGCCTCAACAATGGACTTCTTGGTGGTTTAGGATATGCACGATATGGGTTTTAAGTGGTTTATTCCATAACTAGATATTTTCATTGTTTGTTTAGAGAAAATAAAATATTTTTTTAAAGAAGTGTTGTTTCTTCATAATTTTAATAACCTACAGCTAATTGTTCTTCTAAAATTGTAAAAAAAACTTTTTGTATTCTCCTGGTTTCTATAATATAAAAAAATAAGTTTTTTCTATTTTTCCTATATTATAACCTAATGGAATGCTCATAATTGCAAATATCTACTCTTTCCAAATAGTTAAATTTCCTTTTATACATTTATTAACGACCTTATTTATCAAATATTTGCAGTATCAAAATCTTGCACACTTCTTTTGTCAGGAATTCAAATAAAGTTAAACTTACACTAGTATCTTAATATGCAAATACGAGAAAATATAATACGTATTTAAAAAGCATTTTTTTCTCCTAATTTTACGTTTAAAACCAAAATTTGACATCGAAATATAAGAGTAGTTGCAAGATAACAATTCATTTATTTAATATAGTGACTTCATGAGTTTTTGCTTTTACAGGTATAAGAACGAACAAACCGATAAACGATCAGATCTTTGACAAATATGGCTTAAAATTGGGCAAGAATCTACACTTTAACTGCTGAAACTGTGAATCAAGTTTCGTTTACCAAAATTGTTACGATTTTGAACTATAGTGTTTATACATATGAAAAAGTACATATCGTCAGATTAATTTTGAATATCTTTGGTTTCAAAGTTGATATACTAATAAATTTTAAAAGCTTAACCTATATACTAAATATTATTTATCTAGATCTTTAAGCTTCGTAGTTTATCAAGATAGCTTGTAATCAGATACAGACGGACAGACTACTTATGAATTATTTTCTTCAAAATTCGATAAAAATGTACAAATTTAGTGTAAAGTCCATATATCAATTCTTTTCTGTCTGGATAAAAGCATTTTTCTTATCATACGAAATATAGAGAAAATATTGTAATCATTATAAAATTCGAACTCAAGATTTTGAAGAATCTCCATGTTTTCTCTGACTTCGAAAAATATTTTTTTGAAAAACTGATTGCGACACAGGTAACTCAAAACCGCTTTGAGCAAAATGGATGGAATTAGGTATATGGTCCTTAAACTAAATTTTTAAATTTCCGTCAAATTTTGTGCAAAATCTATTCAGAGGCTATATGTCTGTCCGGCTGTTTGAATATAAGTTAACATGATAACTACAAAAGGAAGAGACTAAATAAATAAAATTCGGCATTCAGATTTAACATCCATATTTATATCTCAGATTTAACATCTATATAATTTTGCCCCAAATCCTACAAAGGGTTGAATGTCTGTCGATCTGTATTTTCAGTAGCATGTAAATATAATATATACTACTTAAATATATATCAAATTTGATATGTGATATTATGACTATATTATAATAATGGGTCAGATTTTAATTTCATTCGATTTAGAAAAACGAGTAAAAAAAAAAATCCGATTTTCGGGTGCTATTGACCACATTCCAATGGTTCATTGCCAAAACAATTGCAAATGTTCACACGATTCAGCAAAAATACAAAATTTACTCTAAAATTTAATATATCGTAACTATTGTACGTCAATAGCCATGTAAGCCATTCTCAACTTTACCGACGATGCACAATTTTTCCAGGGAGCAGGGGATAATACATTTATTAGAGAGTAAGAGATAAAGTTTAGAGAAGACCACTCCGACAAGTATCGTGTTTACAGATAAAGAAACATAAAGACAAGCAAAAAAAAAAAATGTTTTCAAAACTAATATGATTATCAAAATCTCGAGTTAGAATTTTTTTACCTATTAAAGTATTTTATATAAAACTAGCCACCTTTGGCGACCAGCCGGTTCGCCAGTATTACCGCTCGCTAAAATTCACAATTCAATATTTTAAGTAACTGGTCTCTTAATAGATTTCAAACAAAACATTTTTAATCTTCCAATTTTGATAGTCATACCAAATTTATACTGTTGTTTAGATAGTTTAGTTCAATTTACTATATATGTTTTGCTAATTTGTTGTTATTTCCGGTAAAATTTCAACTTTAATTTAAAGTGGAAATGATGAAATTGCAATTAATATAATGATATTTTTTAATAAAACCAAGAGTTTTATTTTATTTGTCATCTTTATTGTTTTTTATTTATTATTATTATTATTGAATATGAGTATATCAAACAGAATCGCTCGGTATTTAAGTCTTATGTAAACTACAAAATATTTTTCATAATTTATGTAATATCTCAAATAATAATGTAACAAACATTTCTCAGATTCAGCATAAAATTCAGTTTTTAGTTTTGCTTTCAAAAGGATTGAAATGAAATCAATAATAATATTTTGTTCCGGCCTATAAATATATTACAAAAATTATGAAGTCTAAATTTAATGCAGTAAGGTATCATATTATGAGAAATATTCTGGACACATCAAATTTTAAATAAATGAATGAATGTTTCTATTTTCCACGATCAACTAAGACTTATTTATAAAGTTTTAAATGTTAAAAATTTAGAAAAACTCAATATTTTCATAATCTTAGGCCAATTAATCTTGAGAAACCTGCGCGCTGATTGGCGTATTTTCATTGAAACGATCGATGGAAAATCTAAAATTATCCTTTTTTTATTGAATAGTGATATTCAAATTTTCATAAATCAGTCAGTTTAAGTGATTGATTTAGTTGATTAGAAATTAACTCTTTTTATTTAAAATATTAGTGTTTCAAGAACATTTTGTTAATCGTGATTTACACATCAGAAGCTTTATGTAAAATCAAAAATTCGTTTTTTTTATTAGAGCATTTATTGAATCAAGTTACATAAAATATAATCATTTTCCATTTAGACCATTTTAGAACAGCTAATTTTATGTTTACAAATTAGCTGTGTGGCCCTGATTTGATTGGATTCCTGTTCATATTAAGCATTACTTGCCTTAAAATAAAACTGATTTATTGGATTAATAATATAGAGAGTGTAAAAGATCATGAAATAATTTTTCTTGAATTTATTTTTTAGAAAAAATAATATTTCATATTTGTTTCATTTCCTACAGACACGTGCCGAAAATTATATTTTTGCAGATTTCATTTCCAAAAAGATTTAATTTATTTTTAATTGGAGAGTTAATCAATGTGATGGCAACACTTTGAAAAAAGCTAATTTTTTCCCATGAATGCGAAACTTGCTTGTGCGGATTAAATTGTATTTTTATTTTGTACGAAAAAAATTGTTTAAAAATATAATTGAAATATTTATTTAAAAATTCATTAAAAATAGAAATTTAATTTTAAGGTTAAACCATTGGTATCATTTAAAAGATAAATGCGTGATCTTTAACTTCATGTAAATATCTTTTTTGTGCAATAATATTTTCGGAAGTTATAGCAGAAACACACATTTTTAAATAAATAAAATTCTAATTAAAAATTTGAAAAAATATCCCCCAGGTGCACATTCCCGTCCTCCAAGGTATACACGTGCCAAATTTGGAAGCTGTAGGTTGAATGGTCTGGCCTGTAGAGCGCAACACACACACACATGCACACACACACACACACACACACACATTGAGCTTTATTATAAGTATAGATAGATATAGATATAGATGTATACGAGAAAGCAAAAAAAGGGAGCTTTTTTCCAAGTATTTACTACAAATGAACAGTATAATAATTACAAATGAGTAGCATAACATTATTAATAATTGAAATAATTCATTTTAAATTATACTTTTCAAATAATAATTAATTTCAGAATTTTTCGTACATCAATCACATTTTTTTTTTTTTTTTGCTTTTTTAATCGGACATCATTACTTCCTTCCACTATCGATATAAAAACAGAGAGATAAATGATGATTTTGAGACTGTAATTTATGCGGTATTTATGACAGAGAAGAATTCAGTGTTACATTTCTTTTCTGACATTTTGTTAGAAGTAAATGGATGAGTGAATTCTAACAAAACACAGAGATATAAGGAATTGGACACGCTTGACGCACTTAAGAGGAAACTGATTTTGAAATCGAAATTACCAATGATAGAGGAGAAATTTTATTTTTCAACAATTGAAAGAATAGCTATTTCTATGAGGTTAAGAGAAATACTTACCTTGAAATCATTTTTTTAGTATAATTTCTGAAATTAACTAATATTTAAAGAGTCATAAAGAATGTATTCACTTGATGATTCAAAAAATACTTTGAAAAGAGAATGTTCTTAATTTTTGCTAGATATTTTTTAATTTTTACTTTTATTCAGAGATTACTAAAAAGATATTTTACCTACAAAACATACAATATTACATACATTAAATAATATATATTATTATATACATTTTACTAAAGATATATAACTCTTAGGATCGAGAATCTTATAATCCCAGATTGTCTGCTATTAAGTATTTTCAACGTACATTTTATAGAAAACGTGAAATGCAAATTCCAATGAGGGAAACCAGTCGTTATATTTATTCAGAAGAATATTTTTATCATATGCAAAAATAAAAGTAATTTTAGAAAAAATTTTTGCTAATGCTTTAATATTATTGAATAAAGACACTATAATTATTTATTCTTAATGATCAAAATTTTTAAGTATTTAGAATGTCAGAAATACCGTCATTTAGAAAAATGTTTTTTTATAATCTCGTTATGTGAAGTCTTCAACTGCAAGCTGCCTGTCCTTCCACAAAGCTTCAGAGACTGATTGTTTTGCTAAGGTATTCATTATAATAATTTCCTAATTCAGTCAAAAATGTTTAAAAGTTATTCAGACTAGTATCTAAGATTAATGCTTTCTTTTTTTCACAAAATGTTCTTTCAAAAAGGAATATTAAAATTAATTGTCCTTTGTAAAAGTGTTTTTGGCTGTTTTAATGTATTTAAAAAAACATATTATCTTCTTTGAACCCTGTAAATGCAATTTTTATTAGCCTACACGTTTGACTAGATGCCTCAGTAGATGTAATTACGAATGAGTTCAATGAGCAAGAATATGAAAAGCATTTAACTTCACTCGTGTCCTTTTCAATATCTTTTGAATTGTGTATACCTTTCATTAGATAGCATGAACATTCTGAGGTATAAAAGTACAATAATTTTATATTATTTATATTTCTTTGAATCAAGATACATAAATCATCACAATGTCAAAGTGAAAATTTGAGTGCGAATAATTATATATGTATAAGAAAACTTTTCTTTTTCCTTCTCAATGTAGTTTCATTTTACTGTGCTGGTATCGAATACATGTTTAGAAAATCTATTTCCCGAAAAAGAATTTCACGAATAAATACTAAATCGTATGCATGTTTAGAAAACCTATTTTTGCGTTTACTAAATTATTCCAAAACTTTGTACTACTCTATAGTTTTGATGTAAAAAAAATTGCAAAATAGAATTCATTAATTTTTCTATGATTTTTATATACTTACTCAATAAAATAATATTAAAAGAAATTAAAAATAATTTTTTAACATTTTTGTGAAGGATGGAACTTGCAATTTGTAGACGTTAATAATGCCATTAAAATAAAAATGATGTTATCATTTTTATGGGATGTTGTTTATAGATTACTTAGGAAACAAAACCTTACATATGGCAATTTAACTGATTGTCTAAGCTATTTACAATTGAAACTGATAAAATTTCAAATACCATTCTGTATCAAATTATTTTTAGAAATATTATTACTATATCATAGTCATTTCTCAAAAATTTGCAAATTCATTATTGTTTTATGAAAATACTCAATGAAAATGAAATAAATTTCATTAGAAATATTGCGGTAAAAATGAAATTTAAAAAAAATTAAATTATTAATTTATATTAAAACAAAATACATTTAAATTGCATTTAAAAAATTCTTAAAAAACGTTATCGAAATTCTGGCAGTTAAATCGGAGATTTTTTTTTCATACAATAAAAACTGTACAAGAAATTCTATACTTATTAAAATAATCCTCTTTTATTTTGGAAGGAATTGAATAAAATTATTTTCACATATTCGGCTACGATCTTGACCTTATAACGGAATTAAATTTTTTCAGGTCATTCTAATTGTGTAACCAGTAAAAAAAAGAAAGAACGACAGCATAATGATCATTCCTATCAAGAAATTGAATTGCAATTATGAATGCTCTAAAATGATAATCTAGTCATGCGTAAAAACATTTAACCTTTATCTCTAATTCATTTTTTTCTTGGCATTCACGGTATATATACTCCAGAATAAAACGAAATGATATCACTTTATTTTTAACTTGCTTGATAATTCAACCTTACAATGATCTCTCAGGTAACTTTCTTACTATCAATTTTTATATATTGTGTTATTGAATTATTTTTAATATAAATTTGGCTGATAAGTTTTCAGAAAAACACTTTCACACTTTAAAACGATGAATTAAAGAATGAGAATAAGGAATTGAATAATAATTTTAGGAATATGAGAAAATGTTCAGAAATTTACATATGCTTTGAAATTCAGGAACTTGCAGTTTTTATTACAATGCCATTTTATGGCAACTGCCTTCGGAATTGGAATACATAAAATGTTTAAAAAATAATAAACATTTCTATTGGTGTTAGTAGTGAACATTTGATTGATTTTTTTTGTTTGTTTCATCGTATGTGATATTATTAGATCAAAATTTCTTGATGTATTTTCATTCGCTAACAAATTACAGCCCTGAGAATTCTGTTCAGCTCTAAAACTCAAAATTAGTTAATAAAAATTAGAGTTAATTCATGCTAATTAACCAAATAAGACTTATGTCTAGTTACTTATTGATAAAATGTTTAAGAAAATTATTAAAAAGCTATAGATGGAAATATACATATTTATTTTTGTTAAATAATCACGAAATTTATTTCTTCTAGATTTATTTTATTCACTACGCATTAAAAGAAAGTTCTTATAAATATTAAGTATAGAATTATACGTAACTGCAAACGTTTTTTAGAAAAATTACTGAATTAAATGCATTTGAAACATGTTTATCATGTCTTCTGGTAATGTTTCAAAACCAAAATTTCAGATATTTGCGTATAACATTTTATCTAATCTGCTTAATAAATTTGCTTTTTAATGAAAGGATTTATTCTAATAAATAAATAAAAAGATTAAAACTTCTTTTCAAAATATGAAAAAGATAATAAGAAATGCAGAAAACTGCAGAAATCACAATGCAATTGATGGAATCTTTACAGCTAAGAGTTTTCTACCTGTTGTTCACATCTCGTGCTTCTTCTTCTAAATATTTATCGATCACATTTTGTATGTAAATAGTTAAATTATTTATTTTATTTTAAACATACACTTACTGTTCTATCCATTGATGCAATAAGGATTTTCTTTCGATTTAGGTGTTTGTTTTGGCTGCTTTGGCTGTGGTTGCTTTTGCTAGTCTTCATCATGAAGTAAGTTCACTATTTTTTACGACTCTTTTCTGTTTTCTTTAATTTCATTGCAAACCAATAAATATTCAATGTAAAATTACTAAATCTAATATAAGTTGCCTTTTTATTTTTATTATTTATTTATTTATTTTTGCTTAATTTCGCTTTTTTGAGGTTTGTAAAGAATAGAATTTTAGATAGATAAATTTTTCACTCGCCTTCTCATATACTGTAATGTTGCATATTTATTGGCTCCTAATGACGATAAAATATTTTGATAACTTTAGAGCTCTTCGTTATTTATTAATATATAAATTCGGGTAAAATTATACTATAGAAGTGGCGCCCTATAAAGTTTGATAAGAAAAATTATAATTTTTAAATTCCATATTATTTATATTTTTTATAATGAAACATGTATTAGAAAGCAAAAAAAATGTTAATACAAAAAGCATTTTTTCGTATAAAAGTTAAAAAATAAAAAAAATTATTGAAAGTAAAGCAACATCTCGAAGAAAAAATGTCCGAAATTAATTTAAAATTAAAATAATAATTTGTAACAATTATAAGAATTTGATTAAAATTCATATATGTTTAAAGTTCTAATTGATTCTGATTATTATTTATTATTTCTAATTCTAATTAACTCTATTCTACACTATTATAGATTAATTTTTCATCAAAATCCACAAACTCATTTTTCTCACCGAACACTCCCTTTTCTCAGACCGGTATTACATTTTTTTTGTATAATTGTTATAGT
>JAPMOR010050167.1:25856-77437 GCA_026543865.1 Argiope aurantia | reverse complement strand
AAATCCTAGTAAATCTTATTTCTTTCATAAAAACATCAATGATGTTCATGCGTTACTAATTTGTTTGAAAAAAATACTGGTATCATAGCTTTAAATAAGACTTTCAATTCTTTTTTCCTTCCTCCAGCCTGTCCATCATCCCCAACCTTTCAAATTCGGTTACAGCGTGAAGGACAAGCACGGTGAACAACATCGTGAAGAAGTTGGTGATGGCAAGAATGTCAAGGGTAGCTACGGGTTCACCGATGCCCGAGGAATCCACCGACAGGTGAACTACGTCGCTGACCATGGTGGTTTCAGAGCTGAGGTCAAGACCAACGAACCAGGAACCGCCAACCAGAACCCCGCAGCTGTCCACATCATCTCCAATGCCCCCTATGGTCATGGAGGATATGCCGGTGATGCCGGACTTGGAAATGCAGGATATGGATACGCCGATCTTGGAGCTTCTGGTGTGGGATTCGGATATGGTGGTCTTGGAGTAGTCGGTGTAGGATATGGAAATGCTGGTCTTGGAGGATATGGAGGTTATGGCCTCGGTAATGGATTTGTTGGGGGTTTAGGTTACACCCGATATGGGTTTTAGGTGATAAATTCTATGATTAGACCTTTGATTGTTTTATAACAATGAAATAAATTATTATTTTGTAAATCTGTCTCGCTTTTTTTCCATTCTTTTCTTTAATAGATATTGGTAACATATTAAATGTGGAATCTTTTTTTGTTGTTGTTGTTGTCGTTGTTTTTTTCATTTTTCATCCTTTAAACAGAATATTTATGATATAAACATGCAATATTTTCCCTATATAATTAGACAAAATATATATAATTTATTAACATTAATATATTTTTCTCCAAAATCATTTAAATTCTGTTCCTTTCTAACCTTTTCAAAATTACTCCGGAATCTTTCTTTATTCAAGCAACGTTATGTTTTTATTAATTTTCTTGTATATCTTTTGCCTTAATACTGTGATCTTACCCTTTTAAAATTGCTTTAACTTTTATTCTTGGACGATTTTATGAAAATGACCCATTTTATACCACAGGAAATAAAATAAATTTCCATTGTAAAAAGTTTAATAAATATCATTATTAAACTTTTTACGGCATAATGATTTAAGCATCGCATTTTAATTATTATTCGGAAATTAATACTGATCATAAATAAGAAGGTTTCGAAAGAAGCATTATAAAATTATTTTTTTAATGTTTGTTAACTATAAATTAACAGTTATAGAGATAATGGTGGAAATGTAATCTAAATTATTTTTGAAAGAGCAATACAAATTTAAAATCAACTCAGGTAATGAAATAAACCTTATTGTTCCTGATAATTGCTATCATAACAGGAATCAAGCAAATTAATAAGTTCTGACTAGAAATTAAAAGAGCAATCATAGTTTCAAAGCAAACTGTGTATAAAGATGACTCATTATCTTCTGTTAATTTTTATAAATGATATGCTGAGTCTTCTCATTTGAGAACTTAAAAATTACATTTAAATATATTTTCCAAGGAATGACTAGTGCTTTTACAAAGCACTAATGCGAGTTAAGAAATTTTAATAATTCTGATTTTTTTTCTTAATTTACTGTTTTTTAGGATGTCCAAATATTTCATCAATATTAAGGATAAGACAATTTTCATAAGATGGCATTTTACAGAATCTGAAAAATTAATTTTTCGCCACTATTAATTATTAATTAGACACATACTAAACTAATATTCACTACTATGTTAATCCCAGCCTATTTATTTAAATGTTCATGATTTGACGTGATATGACATCTAAAAATTACGTCAATTTTTTTTTCGTTATTTTCTTATGCTTACCCAAGATAATTGGCGAAACAGCGTTCATTCTCGGATTCTAAAACCCTTCGCATTTTTGCGCGTGTTTTAAGAGATGCTTAGTTTTTCAAAAGAAAAAAAAACGATGAGAGGATTGATGAAGGAGATAAAGTTTACATTTAACAATATGGCCAGCTCAGATTATTCATAGAATTAAGAGACCATTTTCCCTTATGTTTTTGGGTATCACCTTTTAGAGACGAGCAAGCGTCAAAAGGTGCTAGTCTCTGTACTTGATTGGTGTTTCCAAAATAAAATATCAAGGAGATTGAGAATCGAGGTCGAACAAAATAGATGCAACTGAAGCAAAAACTTATTTCAAATCTCGTTTCGTTTTTTTTTTATTTTTATTGTAAGTCGAATGGATGCCCTTTCTGCCAAAAACTCTTATTGTCCAGACAATGAGACACATGTAAGAAAAGAATTTAGTGTATACTGGAGTTTTAGTCGACACAATTGAAATTTTTCTCCAGTTGGGATATATAACAGTGATTAATCATGGATCATTGAGAATTAAATCATTGTAATTAGACAAGTAATCGAGCATGAATATTCTTCCACGATGCATTTCATATAATATACATCGCTTAGTATATTCAGATAATAAAACGGAAAGTTTCAACATTTAATGGCAATAAATTAAATGCATAAAGACCAATTTTTCTTAGCTTTCTGATGAATAATAACCGTAACATAGCTTTAATTAATGAAATATTAGTTATAAATTTTCAGTATTTTTATAAAAATTATGGAATATTAAAAACATATCTGTACCTTCCTGGAATTTATGGTATAAATTCAGAATATCAGTGAAAGTTTTGTTTGATGCCATTGATTAAAAATTAAAAAAATGACATTTGACAAAAATTCGTTATCTCGTTTAAAAATAGGAAACGTGTTTTTAATCAAAAAAGTATATTTTCAATAAGTGATAGCTAAGATACTACTTGTGTTCCACTTTTAAATTGTGAGAATATCTATTTTTAAGTTTACACACACACACACACATATATATATATATGATATGTAATATATGATATAAATTCTAGAATAACAATGAGACTTTTATTTGACACCATTTATTAAAGCTAAGAATATGATATACGACAGAAAGTCATTGACCGCGGGTAAGTAATACGCATACTTAATTAACTTTAGTAATACTCATATTTACAGATATGGCCACCTAAAAATTAACAAATGGCAGTTCTCTTAAGCATAAGTTATTCTCTTATGTTTTACCATAAGGATTTGGTACTTGAAGATCATTGATAATGTATAGAGACACTTTCCACGGTAGAACAAGATTTGTGGAGTCTTTGCCAAGACATCACTATTTCTATGACTAAAACAGCACTTACAGCACCACAGTTGATAAAAATCATTTCATGATCAGCATTTTGGTGGTCCAGATACTCATCAATCTGGACCACGCAAATTCCAATTTGTTTTACTGCATTGGTTTGTCATTTCTATAAATATAAAAATATGATTCCGAGTACACAACATTTTTATTGATTTATAATTCATTTTTCTCTGATCCACAAGTTCTATTTCCAAAACTCATCTCTGAATTCAATAATTTTCTAGAATATTCTTTAATTTTGAGAGTCCTGATGAATTAAGAATCTGATGAAAAATAAAATGCTGAACAGTCATCATGATCCTTAAATGCAGGCACAGCCTTGCAAAACTGCGTTTCTCTTTATGCAGACAGAGGAACTTTATATAGACAGTAAATTCATTTCGACATTTCCGAATTGAAATTTCCTTCAGCATTCTAATGCTAAATCTTCGTAATTTCATTTGTTTGAAATTTTTTTCGCTCATGCCATATATTAATGTTTTCAGAACTTAAATACTAGAAGACTGCAACGTCATCTCTTTTGAATTGGCATACACTGACAAAAATTCGCGGAAACACATAATGCTGTCTAAACTTTTGTAACAAGCAAATTTTGGTTTTTATCAAAAAATTGGTATTATGGTAAATAAAACTACTGCATTTTAAATATAGCATTTAAAAAGAATTTAAAATATGTCTTTGAATTTCTACTATCGCAATTTTAAACAGGAAAGTCGAAGTACGTCATTGTTTAAACTTTACCATAGAAGTACGCTGAGGTAAAATTTCACTTCTGCTATGAAATATAGTAGTACACTGCGCAGTACACTTTGATTTCTGCTATAAAATAAATTTGAAGCAATTTATATAATTCAACTATAATTTATATGATATTACTGGATTAAGTTATGTTTCAACTCTTTCCCCACTGATCAGTTTCAACTGTTTGTACAAATTCTTTCTGGAATTCATTATTTTTTTCCCTTTTTGATTGGGATTTCATAAAAAGGACTTCTTAAAAGAAAGTTCAAGAAGTCAAATAGTCTTACTCAAAGGAAATAATGATATACTGATGCTATTTATGATGTCTTAATTTCAATTTGCAAATAATGAATTTAACTTGAAAGATTTAAACAAGATTCCATTTACTTTACGAATCCTTTGCTTGGCGTTCTTTGCTCGATGGAAATGCCTTGTTTACGAAGATATTTGTCAATATTTGAAATTATACAGGGCATCTGTTTTATATCATAAATGGAGAAACAACTCAAATCTGTTACCGGTTTTGATGAGTTCACCTCAATAATCCCTAGAATCATTTCAGTAATCCCTAGAATCTTCAAATCAAATTTTGAAAATACAGAATAATGACATCTAATATTTTTCTGGATGATTCCAGCCAATACCACCACTTGATACATATTTTTGCTGCTGAAATCTGGTAAATTACGCTTGAGCAGTTTCAACAATTTCTCTATATATAAAACGCTAACGTACGTGGCACAGAAATCAAGCTTATTACTAATTGCTGAATGGCAACAGTCATAAACAAATTATCATACAGATTTCAGATTTCTTCATCCATTGAACGTTTTTACAGCTGTATTGAATCAAACGCTTCGCTTAGCTAATTAATGAAACTGCAAAACATTATTAGAAGTGTAATGGAGATAGTTCGCCATGTTTTTAAAGAGGACAATCGGCCAGTGGAAGGGAGATATAAAAGAAATCCAGAAATAGGCTTCAAATAAAAAGTTCAATCGAGGGCAAAAATAGGCTTAACTATTGCCAGATATGTAATCGCGGTAAGATTTAAGATTAATATCCAGTTTCTCGCTAAACACATCAAAATCTTGCTAGTCGTCCAAAAATTCTCTAAAAATCTGCAATCCTAGGTATATAACAGAAATGTTAACAAACGACTTATAAATCTGCAATAAAAAATTGATACGATTATATTTAGCTAGAGCTTTCTCCAATTACTTTTTAATTTTGGAGCCAGTATATTAAATTTAAGTCTAGCCATTATCATTATGACTTGCTTATGGAAATTGATACACATATCTTGCAAAGCAATTATCTTATAAAAATGCTTTTTGTATTAACTTAAAACTCAAAGAAATACTTTTTTAAATTTCATATCTATACAATTTTTCATTTAATTGCAACAATATTTAAGTTCAATTTTATATACGATCTCAAACAATGTTTTTAAATGCTATGATGGAATTCAAACTTTCTATCAAGACATTCAATCACGTGCTTTTGTCAATCATTCAATCCGTAGTAGAATTTTCCCTTCCATTTTTATTTCGTACTATTGTACACTTTATAATTTGCTGTGAACTGTTTTAATTAAATTCTCGTACTTTACTTGTATCAAATTACAAGGTGAATTTATTAAAAAAATGCTTTTTATATTAATAATCAACAGTCTAAAAACTGAGTAATCTTGGAGAACAAACTGGTCTCCAAAGGCGGCTAGCAAATGAATATTTTAGAGGAAGTCATCTGAGGTACAAAAACTATTGATTCAGCTGCCCCCTACATTAATTACTTAATACTTTAAGCAATCGTATAAAACAGATCGCGATTTTTTTAATCAGTTTATGAAGTTTCTGAAATAATCAACTCAACAATTTGAACGAAAGAATTAATTAATTCCAATGTTTGGCATTTGCATTAAAAAACAATTTAATGAAAATCTCTGATCATATACGATCATCTTTCCATGTTTAATAATAAATCCCCAACTGTGTTCCTTACCATAAAAAGTATGAAATTTCTGTCAAAGGTTTATGACAAATGAAAATCTGGATGATGATAATTTAAATAATATAATTCTAGTTATATTCTTATGATTATATTTAATTTCCGAATATACGATTATTTTTTTCCAAGATGCTTCATTGTGATTTTATTTGCAAATTAACAGTTAATATATGTCACCTCAAACATTGATAATCATTTCCCATCATTCTTTTAGGGGGTTTTGTGGTAACAATGAGAGAAACCAGAAATTTTTAGGTTTATTATTTCATTTTGACACTATGATAGAAGAAAGTACACAAATGAATGACAATAAAGAATGGAAACATGGAAGTAGATATAACTGACACAGTGATGGGGAAACCAGTATGGTAATAGAAATCATTAATGATTCAGGAAAAATTCTTAGCTTAACAATTACTAATGCAATAGGGATCAGCATAAAATAAAAAGCGATTCCTATGAAGCATTTTTATTTTCGTTATATTTTTCGAAATTAAATTTTAAAAAATTATAACACTTCCCACTGAAGTGAGCATTATATGCCCTTAATGAAAAATATAATCAAATCCCTTTTAAATGTAAAATAAGTTTAATATGATTCGCCAAACAAAATATTGTTATATGAGTTTGTGTTATAAAACATTGTCCAAATTTATGTTTGTAGCAGTTGCATTACTCTTATCTTCTCTTTTGGATACCAGATGGCGATGCCTGATTAGGCCATCCCATATGTCATACCATAATGCATTGCGATTGTAATTAAAATGAGATGTGATGCTGAACTGCGAAGCCGCGCGCGTGAATGTCTTGCCTTTATGTTAGTGTATGTTTAAGTGTGTGAATGTGATTATTAAAGAAGTGTTTCCAACAACATTCGTCCTGTTGCTTCCTGCACAGATCATAATAATCAACACGCCACCATATTGGCACCCAACGTGGGGCCCGACGGAAAAGAATTTGTGAGGAAACGAAAGTGACGGCGTCCCGACGATCACAAGAAAAGTTTCCCGCCACCACATTGGCGCCCGATGAAAAACGAATTTCGGATGAAATGAAAATGAAGTCGTCCCGAAGATGAATTTTTGATGAAAACGGTGAAACGTGTCGTCCTGACACAGAATAATTTTTCCCATCCCGGGAAGGGTTCATCATTGTGTTCCAGTGAAATGATGAAACGAAAGTGAAATCGCAAGAAAATTTTCCGCGTGCAGCAAATTATGAAACGTGTCGTCCCGACACAAGTTATAATTTTTCTCATCCCGAGAACGTGTCATCCTGACACATGCGATTATTCTCATCCCGAGAACTGTCCATCATTGTGTTCCAGACATCTGTCCTCAAAGATGAACCAGCGTCTGCCATCTTCGCTTCCTTGATGTCCTAAGGAGTGTTCCAGTATTCAGTTTTAAATCCTAACTCGTACGGGACGTCGGCCCCTGTACCGAGTATAATTTATTATTTGCGCATCTCCAGCAAAAATCTGCATTTAAATCCTGTGAAGAAAGTGTGTTTCTTTTTTTTCAAATTTACAGCACGGAAAAATTTATCAGTTTTGTTTTGGTGGAGACGATCCAAAGATTAGCTAAGAAGTTTTGTTTTATTTCTGAAAATAACAGAAAAGTTATAAAATAACTTGTTTTATTCTAATTCAGAAAATATATAGAATATTTGAAATATTTAGAAATAGAATGTAACTTTGTAAAATAACTTTTGTTTTAAGAAACCGTTCTGTAAGTAACAGAACCAGGTATTTATGTTCGGATCACTTTTATTCTGTTAACACTTTTCTTGATAAGTTTATTGCAAATATTTTGTGAGTATTCATGTTGTAATGAGATATCTTTTTGAAACCTATGAAAGCTTTATTTATGTGCTTCATTTCTGTACTCCATCAAAACGTAATTTTGTTTTTTTGAATCCTTTCGTTTTGAGACGAAACAAAATTATTGCTTTGCTTTGTGTGTGTGTGTGTGTGTGTGTGTGTTTTGACTTGGCATATCCGGTGATCTATTATCCTTTCTGTGATTTTATACTGCATTATATTTAAGAATAGACTATTAATCAATTTTGTTATATTCCTTTTATTAACGGAAGTTTTCTGGGAAAAAAAGAAGGAAAAAGGAAAGTAGATGAAAGTATTCTTTTTTTTTCTTTTCTTTATATTAGCTCTATGCTCGGAATAGGAAAAGTTCCAAGAAAAAAAATTGATTTATTGATATGTTTATTAATTTTTTATAGTATTTGAAATATACCATGTGTGTCCTTTTTTTTATTCAATAAGAATACTTCTTAATTTAAATTTTACTTGGTATTATTCTGAAAACCGTATTTTCTGTTTTATTTTAATGATAATGTTTAAGATTTTTATTCTTTTGAAATTTGAGTATATGATTTGATATATTATTATTTTGAGAAATTACATAATATATCTCAAACAATTTTGTTTTACAAATGTGTATAGATACTTGCAGTTAAAATTAACAATTGAAATAATTTGAATTCAATTCCTGTCTTTATGCGTTGCTTCATCTAAAATATAAAGTTTTTGAACATAAATATTTTTCCTTTGCTGAAAATGTATTTATCTCCTAACTGAATATTATAATTATTTTGCATTCTTAAAAAAAATGGAGATTTAAATCATTTGTTTTCTACCTACTTTACTGATTTTTTTTTTGTACATTCAAAAGAGAGGTGATGTAACTGATAGATTGTGTAACTGATCCGTCATATTCAAGTTTTCTTGTTTAACTTCCTGTCTCGTTTTAATAATTAAAAATGGCTTTTCTATCTAAGGGGAAAATATCCAAAATCACACCACCTCGCCGGGACGGTATTCGTTGGTGTAGGGGGTAGATGTAGCAGTTGCATTACTCTTAACCAATACACTTCCAGACAATTTAAATTCTGCCTCCTTGCCGGGACGTCGTCGGAACCAGAGGGGGAGGATGTAGCAGTTGCATTACTCTTATCTTCTCTTTTGGATACTAGATGGCGATGCCTGATTAGACTATCCCATATGTCATCCAATAATGCATTGCGGTTGTAATTAGAATGAGATGTGATGCTGAACTGCGAAGCTGCGCGCGTGAATGTCTTGCCTTTGTGTTAGTGTATGTTTAAGTGTGTGAATGTGATTATTAAAGAAATGTTTCCAACAACATTCGTCCTGTTGCTTCCTGCACAGATCATAATAATCTACATTCCACCACATGTTTTTATTTATAATGAGATTAATACCAAAGCCCTATTTTTAAATAAGCATCTAATTTTGATTGTTTACTACTTCGAGAAACGAATCAATTAATGTTAATATATTATTACACAATTTGCATCCGAGTAGCGGTTGTAAGTGGATTATTATCTCCTACTTTCAAGTATATTTTAAACTGAATTATAACTGTATTTTATTCATGAAAGGGCATTGTATCACGAGAAACAGCATTCCAATATGCTGTATTGTAAGAATTCATATGGTGGATTAATCTTTAAATTTAGCATAAAAAAACGTTCATTTAGTATATTAGCTTTTTGAAGCAAAACCCACTTTGATACTACAAATATAGACACATTGAACTATTTTCATGAATTTGTCAGAAAAGTACTCTTTGATATATTAGCATTATTTTATAATCAACTGAATAACATTAGAGTGTAAGAGCAGTTTTCAAAATGCTTAAATTGATAGAAATATTAATCCTTCTTTCAGTACTGTCACTCGGAAGCAACGTATTTTCGTTGGCCCTAAAAGGAACTTTACATAGGTATTGTAAAGATCCTATGCCTTACCTGGATGTTGTAAATATGATTCGTATGTCTACATCATGATTAAAATAATAGGAAAAAATTATAAGAATTTATTAATTGATTAAAAATGCCAAAGAATGCTTAAATATAATACATATATGCTACTTCATATTTGCTACCAAAAACTATTTGATGCCACTTTCCACCATTTATCAATTAAAGAATTAAGAAATAATTGAAGATTTGCATAGCATTTTTTTTCATTAGAAAATATACATTCGTTTTCTACCGAAACTCTGAATTCCATTCAATAGAATTTTTCATATCAAATGCATTTTCAGGTACAGATACTTTTTAACGTTGATATTGGAGAAATATTCAACAAAGCTTTAATTATAATCATTTGTTTTATATACTTTGAAAATTTTTCTGTCAGAATATTTTGCTATAAAGGAATACTAAGTGTTGACTGTCTGTATATATATATGATTTAGATTATTTTTTGTGGTATATGGTTTTTTTAAAATCTCAGATTATTTGCATTTAATATGTTATGAGCATTATTTCACTTCACAATCATTTAAAAGCTGCCATCTCATTATTAATAATTTCAAATTCAGAATTTGAGTTTAAGCACAATAAATAAAAAATGGTAATTCTAGATCGTCATCAGCAACAAACATGTTAGAGTAGGAGGAAAAAAGCTGCAATCCTTGTTTTTAAGGCATATAACAGCTTTTTAGGATTAGAATAATCGGTTTTTTTTTTCTCAGCTACCGAACTCAATGGAAGTGCATTTGTTCATTACACTTTCATTACATTTGAGAAAATATATTTTTCAAATTCTTTTTAGTTATATATATATTTTTTTAATTTTATGTTTTACTGTGTTCGATGATCCAAAGTAAATATGATATTTGTTCGAAATTTACTTTGTTATCAAACATATATGCGTTTAAATGCAAAAATTTTTAAATGAAATTTTTAATGAAGTAAAATAAGGGTATTAATCTTTTTCAACATAGATTTTGAAAAAAATAATTAATTAAGCATATGACGATGTGCATTGAAAGTCATTGCAAATGCGCCATAGCAGATTCTGAAAGCACAGTAAGATTATTTAAGAACAAAAGCCATTTATCAATTATCAAAATAAATATGAAGTGAAATTATTATATTGTTGAATACAGATATAATTCTTTTTCCCTTGGATAGCTGGTCAATTTTTAAGTAATTCTTAAAATGATAGGAAAATATGTTGCTGTCACTGTCATTTAAACAAAATTATCTTTAAAAATCTTTTTTTATCTCATTCAATCAGCATTTCTAACAAATTGTATGGTTTCGTAGATTTTGCCTATCCTTATAGCAACCTTAACAATTCCATAATATAAAATAAAATGTTATGATCGTATTACTTTTGACCTATGTTATTTCTTTTTAAAAAAGAACATTATATTTTATTTTTTAAATGGCACAGTGTTAAATTATCTATTGAAGTCGTTATTCCTTTATAATATTAGAACCTTTATTTTGAAGTATTCTTTGACTTAAGTTGTGTTTAACAGCTTTTATATACTCAGTATCTTTCGAGTACTGTAAAAATATGAATATTCTGTCTTCGCCTTTCTTTTATATTCCAACTTAAGGATGCCCATATTTTTTGTAAAGATACTCTCAACTTCTCAAGGATGAAATAAAGCTTACTTAATAAGTTAATAATCAATGTATTTCAGATTTTTATTAGGTGAAAAAATAATATAAATAAGCTCAGATTTTTAAATAATATTCACCGTGATGCTAGGCAAATAAAGGTATTTATTAAAAATGTATAATTTTTTTTAAATAATTCACCTTAAGCTTCAAATTATAATACAAATTTTAAATAAATATGTTTGTACATAAGATAAACATATTTTGTAGATGAGAGTTCAAAATATACTTAAAATGTCTCAAAAATCTCATGAACGTTAATAATATTCCAGTCATTAAACTGAGTTTTTTTTATATATATACAAACATCAAAGGTAAACATTCATATATGTTTCTTATTTTTAAACTGCGAATGAACTTGTTTTTTACTGTGTTTAGTTGAGATATTGACCTTATATTTGAATTAAAATATTTGAATATAATTTGTGGCAATTCTGTGGCGTGGCATTAATTGTGGTAATCGATTAAAAGGAACGCCAAAATACTGAGAACTTTCGTTAAAAAATAGGATAACCAGCTCCAAATGGAATTTTAAATGTTCTGAAATGGAAGTTCAATCATGCGAAAAAAATATTTAACCTTTCATTCTAATCGAAAATGAGTTTTTTTTCCAGAAATCTTGATATAAATACGCCAGAAATCAGCGACAAGATATCACTTGCTTCAAGTTACTTGATAATTCAACATCATAATGATCTCTCAGGTAATTTTATTATCATACACATTTATATTCTTAAATATCGTGCTCTGTTTTTTGAAATATAAAAATTTTTCTTTCCATGAAATAAATGATTCAGTACCTGTCGATTGGAAATTTAGAATTTATTTTCTAAAAATCATTATCTTCTAAATATATTTTTCTTTATGAATGTTTGATAGAATTACTTGTATTATATTCCTGTAAATATAGTTTTGAAATAATGTTTTTGTAGCATTACAAACATATGCATAAATTCTTATCTTAATCAGATTTTGAGAAAAGAGATTTGGATTATATATTTGTTAAAATATTTTATTGTACCTTTAAATCACAGAGGAATAGATATTAAAAGGACGAACAAATAAGCTGTAACGCAGGGATAATTAATTAAACATAATTAATTAGAAAATTTTCAGATCATTTCAATAAGATATTCATAATTATTTTAAAATTCTGATAGAAAAAGAACTTCGTAAAAGATTTTTTGATACTAATGCTTTTCTGCATTGAATTTCAAATATATCTTTTTTGTATAAAAAGCTCTCTTTTAAATTTATTTTCAGGAGATATGAGGGAAACAAAAAACTAATTAAACTACTCTTCAGTGCTATGTGATTGCATATTTGTTACTAGATTATTTTCCAAAAATTTATTTCTACTGAGAAAATCTTGGAAATTGTTTGCTAATTTTTGAATTAATAAATTTATTCCATTTTCATAAAATTTCATTTTAAAAAGCATTGATTGTGTAAAAGGTTTAACAAGTTATTTTATGTTTAATTATAAGAAACAGCTTTTATTTTTATATACTCAACTATCAACTTCAGTAAAAAGACTCGAAATTAAAGATTCGAAAGTGTCTGAAACAATAATTCTTGTTTCATTTTAATTTAATTTTTTTATTAAATTTATTCACTTAACGAAATGTTAATCGATTTTATTACTATTAAAAATAAAACTCGTAACTGCTAAAAAGACATGAAAGCAAATAGATCTTTAAATTCATTTTATTATACATGCATTGTAAACGTTAGATTTTTTTAAATCTCTTTCACCATTTAGTAAAAGAAACTTTAATTAATCTTACTATTATAACGATATAAAACTTTGATTTTTACTTTTGACAATTTTTAGTTTAAGTTTTTCAGTAAAATGATTCCTTCATTAAGCATAATAAGCATATTCTTTTTTTCTTTTTTTTACTTGACATCTATAACATAAATTATATATAGCAGTGGAATAAATAAATAAATAAAATAGTTACAGTCGGAATATATCTCTTTCCTGATCATATATAATTATTTTTATCAAAGAACCTTTAATGTCCCAAATATTCAAATGCAGAATATTATCCCACAGTTATGATAACTTGATTTTATACCATATTGATAATTATTAGTAAAAGACTATGTGCATTTAATATATTTTCTTTTATTTCAGGCTTTCGTTTTGTCTGCTTTGGCAGTAGCAGCTTTTGCCAGTTTGCATCATGAAGTATGTTTATAGTTTTCTTGATGTAGCTTAAAATGCTGAAATATTTCTAAACATAATTCACATTTTTAGAAATTTTGTTTAATAACTACTAACTATTATGATATTTTGATAGACAGCCAGTTATTAAACTATTTATAACATTCAGCTCGATATTATATTAAACTGTTAAATAATTTTTCTCTTGAAATTTTTGTCAAGAAATTGTTTAGAGAATGTCAAGAATTGTCAAGAAAATGATTGACCATCAATCTCAGTAAAATAAATTAAGCTCAGATATTATTCAACATTCAAATTATGAAAACAATAAAAAAATCTACTATCGCAAATTAAATGTAAGCCTTCAATTCTTTTTGACCCATTACAGCCTGTCCACCATCCCCAACCTTTCAAATTCGGCTACAGCGTGAAAGATAAGCACGGTGAACAGCATCGTGAAGAAGTTGGTGATGGCAAAAACGTGAAGGGAAGCTATGGATTCACCGATGCCAGAGGAATCAAGCGACAGGTCAACTACGTTGCTGACCATGGGGGTTTCAGAGCTGAGGTCAAGACCAACGAACCCGGAACCGCCAACCAGAACCCTGCTGCTGTCCACATCATCTCTGATGCTCCCTATGGACATGGAGGATATGCCGGAGATGCAGGACTCGGATATGCCGGAGTTGGAGGTGCAGGATTTGGATATGGTGGTCTTGGAGCTGTCGGAGTGGGATATGGATACGGTGGAATTGGAGCAGCTGGTGTAGGATATGGAAACGCGGGTGTAGGTGGATATAATGGTCTCGGCAATGGACTTCTTGGCCGTTTGGGATACAGACGATATGGGTTTTAGGAATGACATTTGTAATGAAATTTTATTAATTGGAAAATAAATATTTATTTTTTGTATTTTAATACCTTTTTTCTTTGATTCAACATTCTGATACTGAAAGTAGTTAGATACCTTTACTGTCTATGGAAATCTATTTTCGGGTGTTTCAAATTGCAAATAACTTTAAAATTGCTTAAAATATTAATATTAATTATTGATTTACATTAATAGCATATTTATGTTGAGATAGCACATTAAATAAATATTTGATATTAAATTCAAGATTTTTTTAATTAATAATTATCCTACATAAAGCATAATAAATTTATTATACCGTGACATTGCCTTATTCGAAAAATATTATAGCTCTTTGAGTCAAAAATATTATTTTAGTTGTATTTTAAGAGAATAATTCAGTAGATAAAGAGAAAATATCAGTGATCTTCAGGAAAGCATTCCTAGTTCTTTAAATTAATAAATGTCGTTAATAACCTTATTTGTTTCTTTTTCATTGTAGTGGTTACTAATTTGAATTGCAAGTTTAATGAGTAATTCTAACACTTTCTGAAAACAATGTCAAAAGAATGCTACTGTAATAAAGGCAGAAAGCACATTTTAGTTCTCAGACTACTTGACATCCAGTGTCCTTTTTAATCTCACAGATCTACTGCATTTACCCCCATTGTTTATTAAACCACAATCAATTCTAAGAAAAAGATATCTATTCCTTTTCATGGTACAAAAATTATCCTTCTATATGAATGAGAACCCATTTCCGTTGACTTTCTCTCCGATCCTTTCTCAAGACCAACTTGAAAGTAAATTCTTATGTTGTGAATTGTAAGTTCGAAAATTTATTCTGCTTAAAATCCGACTAGTCTCTGCAAGACATGTCAGATAAAAAGAAAATATTTGCCGCATAGTGAAATTTTCTTATTTTAATTTTACATAAGATTTGATTGTTTTAGTACTGGTGATTTGTTACTCTTTATTGGTAGGAATTAGAAAGAAACAAAAAGGTAGTTGAAAAACTAAATAAATATATAAAAGAGAAAATCATGACTAAATTCATAATCTTTCATCTATTCTATTACTATTCTTTTAAAATCTTTAAAGTATTGAAATAAGTCAATGGAAATTCTCACTTTTATATCATTTAGCATTCTTAAAAACAAATTAAAATTCAAGTCAATTGCAACAAATTCAGAAAAGTTATGTATTTTTTTTGTTTTTCGCTCAGATGCATATCATAAAACTGCTCCATAAAAAAATATGGAATATTTATTAATTTCCATGATATTAAGTGAAAATGAGGAAAGAGACTTGTATTATTTGCATCCCTTCAAATAAAACTGTTTTATGTCATTATTTTATTTATTTACTAATTTTAGGGTGAGTAAATGTTTCAAATCGTTTATTATTTACATTTTAATTTCAAAATATTTTATCACATTTATACGAAAATATACTCACGTAATATAGCATAAAAAGAATAGCTTCAAAATTCCAATTTAGAGAACTACAGAGATATAAATTTAAAAAAAAGGTTGTCGTAAGAATACCATGATAGAAAACAAATGAATTAACGAAATTCTATTGCTTAAAATAATAAGATGAAAGAAATGTCGACGTTATAAATATATTTTAAACTTCATTGTACGCTTAATTTTATTATAACCACGATGTATATTATTTATGAATTGAAAGAGACAATTTTTCAATAATATATTAATGAGTAATAAACGACTAATTTTATTTGATTTTCTCTAATTTGATCCTAATTTTAATTAATTACAAATCTCTAAAATACAGTTTTAATTTCTGAAATAAATCATGGAAAACAGAGTAAATCATCAAAATTCACTACCTTCATCGCTTTATCAGCAAATAGATACAAAAATATTTTCAATAATGAGTCAATGTGTTAATTTAAATATTTAAATATGCTATACAAGAATTAGGTGATTAAAATTTACTGATTAAACATTCCATATCCTTTGTTTAAGTTAAATCTGAACAGTGGATAGACAAGAGTGCTGAAAAAGAATTATTTCGGTTACATATTTTAGATGTATTTTCCCCTATCGGAAAAATTACTTATAGTTAATGGATTATTACCATAAAAAATTTGTCTTCTAGAATCTGACGAATTTCCAGTTTGATATATTTCTAAATGCCAAAAAAATATTTTTCTTTCTATCATATGCTTCACTTTTTATGTCATATTCATTGGAATAAAAAGTAACTCGTTCCGAAAAGAGTATTTTCAGATTATGGTGAACATTTACAGATAGATAAATTCAAAGGACTTTAGTTTTCATTTTAAATGAAATTTTATATTCATTTTTAATTTTTATTTTAAACTTACTCGCCACTTTATTGTCCTCGAAAGGAAATATATACATTCTCTCATTCTCGTATGGGACATTTGAAAGAGAAAAGTTCGAACTCGAAATTTTGACAACTTTACACGTTTCAAACCACCTACAATTCGAAAAACACATTTTTAGAATCTTATCTGTCTGTATATCTGTGAAACCAGTAGTTCAAAAATGCTTTTAGCTAGACGAATGCAATTCAATATATGATCTCAACTACAAATTTATAGATTTCTATTAAATTTTGGTGAAATTCATTCAGAGGAAATCTGTCTATCAGGCTATACATATATAAGTTAATGCATTAACTGCCAAACTTAAGAGATCAAGATGTATAAAATTTGATACTCGAATGCAACACCTAATGCATAGATATATCATATTTGAAATCTTTCAAGGAGTTGACCATCTGTCGGTCTGTAATTTTGCATGTGAATGCGATAATTCCTAAACGAAATGACTGAAATATATAAAATTGTGACATATCATCTTCTGTATCAATTGTAGTTCTTGACAAAATTTTAGTTTTAATCGGCCAGAAAAAAGACGCCAAAAATACACATGTGGTTTCGTTTTGCATTATCCAAATTTAAGCGATTAATTCTGAAAAATTCATTCGCATTGCAAAAATGTCCTTCAGAGGTTTGTTTAATAATACACTAGTGTATTTACTAGAGAGTATACAAGAAATTGCCGAAACAACCATTGCTCCTGCTTAATTACTACGTTTTCTTATGTATTCATTGAGATTTATTTGAAAATAATTCAATTTATTTATTTGCAATCACGATTATAACAGAATTAACTCATTTGACGCATGGTAAAAATTACTTCTCATATCATTTCTGAGTTAACCTACATGGCTACATATTTGGATACAATATGAATATTTTAGCTTTAAATGAACATGAATTGATTTCTTTTTAACTTTATAAATATATTAAATATATAAATATATAAATATATTAATTAATATAAATATATAATTCAGCAATTAAATTGGCGCTATTGAGCATATTTTGTTTTCCAATTTTAAAATGTCGTAAAAATTTTTCTTCAATTAAAAATTTCCGGAATTACAGCTTAAAATTTCAGAAATTACGATATAAAAATGCATCAGTGTGAAGATAAAAGTGAAAGATAATTTTTATGCAGAGTTATCCAAATTTATAAACGATAAATTTTCCAGGAAAAATAAATATATCGATGTCAATCAATGATTGCATAGTTAAGGGAAAATTAATTTGAAATTCAATTTATATATCAGATAGTCTTTTTATGGTACTTTAGGGACTAAGCGCAGAACAGAGTAAATTCTTAAGCATGATAAAAAATACAATTGTCAAAATTCCTTACTCTTTTTTTTTAAATTTCGAATTAAAAAACTCTCTGGTTTAATTTATATTAATTTAAATATATTTATATTATATTTATTTATCATCAAATTCATTTTCGAATAATGTAATTCATACAACAATAGTTTTATGAGTGCATTGGAAGGTTCTCGTGACTATATTTGGTACAAGTTAAAGTTGGCATACGAGAAAAAGTGTAGTCTCTCTAAAGTTCAATCAATTGTATTATAAAATTAAAGTGTAAAAATAATTCTAAAATCTTCAAAACAAAATGATGTTAACAAATTTAATAATCAAATTAAATGTAGTTTAACAAAATAAATATTTACAAAAATAAAAGAAAATGAGCATTAAAAAAAATCAGCCATTATAATGTGAAAATCAGCCATTGTAAATCTGCGTTCAGGGAAATTGTGAAATCGTACAAAATCTTTTACTGTCTGATGCAAATATTATAACGCCATATCCATTCTTTTTCGAAACCTGCCTGTTTTAAAAATTGAGGAACAAATCAATTACTGATAATGCAATGTCATATTAAGAAATCTGTGAACATTTGTGTCACTATAGTACTTAGATTGGTATCAAGTATTATCAAGTAGTTTAAATATTTAAAGTCGTAGATTAATTTTGCTTTTTTTTAGTGTCATTTTACTCAGAATGCGTGACGCCATTCTCTTTCAATCTTATTATAATCAGACACAACAATTGAATAATCAATTACAAAATACAAACTTTGATGTATTTTTATTTTTGAAAATAATTATGAAAGCAATAAAATACCCCATGTTCCCAAATTTTGCTAATGAATTATGGGTAGTCTGTGGTCATTGGTCCTTTCTGTGGTCATTTCACTATTATGTTTAACTTAATATCAAACATCAAACTACACACAGTAAAATAAAATATTTTTAAAAACATAATAGTGAAATCGACAACCACAAATAATGGATGATTTTTTATTATTTAACTGTACGTAAACCAAGATTTTTTTTGTTTTGTTTTTATTAGCGATTCTAAATATTTACATAATAACTTTTTTCAATTAAAAAAGTATAATTTTTTTCTTATCTATATTGCATTCAAGCAATATACGAAAAAAATTTTAAATACATAGTTATAATAAATCCTCAAATAATTATTACACTACTATCTTAAATATAGTGTTTCAACATTTTGATGATATCATAGAAAAGGATCCAAAAAAATAGTGAAATGCATCTACTGGAAGCGGCCATTGATGAATTTAAAATAATGAGAATTCAAAATGTGAAAATTTGATATAGTTTTGGTTGCAGAACAGTCGAACGTTTTTGTTTAAAATTTACATTATCAAGATTATTTTTCTAACTTTGACTAATAGGTCAAAGGTGTGCACAAAAATTAAGACAACATAATTTTTTAACTATACGTTCAATGATATAAAAATCAACAAAGCATAATTTTTTACTTCATTCTATAACGGATTAGAACTTAGATACTAAACAATCATATAAATAATATATTTTCCTTCAACAGTATAGGAAAATGATATTCTTAAAAATATTTCGCAATTTTGGCTATTTTTTGTACAACGTTTTCAATATAAAGATAATGACGATCACGATAAATACTTCTTGCCTCTAACTAAACATCAGTTTAATAATCTTCAATTCATGCGAAAACAGTTTGTAAATATCATCCTACGTTCGTTATGGTGTTTCCATTCAGAAAGATATAATACTGAAGAATATTTTTTATTTTTTTTTTTGTAAAAAAAGAGAGATTCTAACATTAGGTAGTTCTAAAAAATAGATATTTATCAAGATATCAAAACTAAATTTTTGAGGATTCGACGGTTTATCTTTGTCTTCTTCGCAAACAAAGATTCGGTCCAATAAGATAATTTTTTCCGGAAAGTAAAAGGGGAAGAAAAAAATATTAATAAAAGGTGAAACTATGGTCTGCAATCAATTACTTTTAACTCTAATTAAATCATGAAATTAGAAATGGCGGCTTTAATTTTCTTTATGGAAAAACATTTTCAAATGATATAAGATAAAATCATTATATTTGGCATAATATTTTGCTGTTTCAGCTATCCATATTTCCTGCACATCAGATTCCAAATTCTATTTTGAATAAGAGTTTTTCTTTAAAAAATAATTCGTGGACTCGTCAATTTATGCTTTGAATTTTAAACAGCAACCAACATAATCAATTATATTCTAAATTGTTTTGCATGATGTTGATATTTCACATTTAGATTACATACTAAATTAGTTACAAGACTTTCTTACTACGATCGATTAAAAAAATGAAAATATTTCAAAATCTTTAGTCAAATTATTGTTACAAAATTGATGTTTTTATACATCAAACATTTGTTCTAAATTTTTTTCTAATAATAACATATGCTTTTTCTCTTGAATATGTTGAAATTTTTTTTTCTAATTTAATAATGATCTTGACCTTGTAACTGGATTAAATTATTAAATTATTTCAGGCCATTCTAATTTCGGTAACAAAATGAAGAAAAATGCTAAAATGATAAGATTTTTTTTTTTTTTTTTGAAAAATGGATTGTGAAATCTGAAAGGAATTTTAAACGTTCCAAAATGTCAGTTCAATCATGCGGAAATAAATTTCACTTTCGATTTTAATCGAAAACTAGATCCATCTAAGCGGTTGTGATATAAATACGCCATAAGTCAGACACATGTTATCACTTGTTTCAAGTATCTTGACAAACAAACAGCATAATGATTTCTCAGGTAACTTTTCCATTATTCAAATTTATAATTGATATCGTAATTTTGAATTGTTTTTATAAATAATTTGACTGGTGATACTTTTAGGAAAATCTTTTTTCATTTTAACTATGAATTAAGAAAATTGACTTGGGATATTAATAATCAATAAAAAAAATCTGCAATAGATGAAAACAGTCAGAAAATTCTTGATTATTTTAAATAATAGAAATTATTCTTTTTATAACTATCTCACTTTCAGAACATTTAATTTGAAAATGAAATTCATACCTTTATTCAAAAAACAATATTTTATTGAAATGGAACTATCGTCTGAATATTCATTTGAATTTTTACGATTGCATTTTTGCAATCAATGTTTTATAACAATGCTTTTTGTAAAAATTAGAAATATAAATAAATTTTAAAATCATATAATTTTTTTAAAGTTGAAAGATAAGTAATAAAGGAAAACATCGATTAATTGTAAAATACAGAAATTCAGTTAAAAATAATTTGAATGTAGTATGAATAAAAAGTAATTATGATATAAACTGATTAAAAGTAATTATGATATAACTGAGTAATTATGATATAAACTTTTCCTATCAAATAATTTCAGTTTTTCTGAGTTCATATTTTAAAAAGTACAAAAAAAAAATGGCCGGGATAGGAGTGCTTGCAAATATTTTTCGCTTATAATATTTTCTGCGCATGCCATTCAGCTTTAGTGGCCCTTATTTAAATTTACTTTCAAAGGTTGTACGTAAGAAGTAGAATACATAATAAAAGAACTCTTCAATTTTTTCACTAAATAAAAAAATTATATCTAAAATATATTATTACATATTACATATTTACTCACCAAGCTTTGCAAAGTACTCGATAAATATTTAAATGAATTAATTTGAAAAGTCAAAATTAAAAATGTACTCCATTTTACTAAATATGATAAAAGAATAATGAATTAAAAAAAACTTCTATCAAGCTATTCGATCATTATAAAATTTATGACCAACATTCTTTTCTAATCCTGAATGAACTTACAATTTGAATCACAATATCTGAGTAAGTTAATAAACATTTCACCTTAAAAAGTATTCTAAAGTTGAATTTTTTTATATAAATATATTCATTCGAAAGATATTTATGTATTGTAATTCATATTAAATGAACACTTTGGTTGCTTTCAGGCTTTTATTTTGGCTGCTTTGGCAGTGGTTACTTTAGCCAGTTTTCATCATGAAGTAAGTTTAAAGCTTTTACAGTTTATTCTTATATATATATATTTTTCCTTTCTAAAATAATTTAATTTCCAATATAAAATTTCTAGATATAATTTAAGCTTTGATTTCATAGATGTTATAATTACTTCGAGAAGAGTTAGGTTGTTCCTTTAAAGCCATGCTAATATTCAAAAATCAAGAAAAATTATATGCATGACAGGAACATGAAAAAGTTAAGATAAAAATATAATAACAATATATTGGATGATTAGAGCATTGTAAAATTTAAATAAAAAAGATATGCGAAAAACTTACAAAAAAAGATGAGAAAAATAATACATGTGAGTTACCTATTTAATGCCGATAATTAAAAGTTTTATTAAAAGGATTCCTCACAATTTTAAATTTCGCTGATATGAATATTAAAACGAAACTCAGTACGAAAATGCATAAAAACGAACTAAACTTGATTTTGTTCAGTTCCTTAAAAAAGTCAAAAACTCATTTCTTGAGGAAAATTCATGATTAAATTTATTGACGATTGAAGCAAATTTTAAAAGTAAATGAGATAGATCAAGATTGAAAACCGCAAAAATCGATTTCTTTTAATTCTGAAATTTTTTTAAAGGTATTTACGCATTTTTAAATGAGATATACAATTTTTTGAATATATATAAAATATTAACAAAGGTTAAAATATCAAAAACTTGTAAAAAGGAACATCTTTTTAAATCATCATATTATTACTAATTATTTAGTTGTATTATTAAATAATATTTAGCAAGTTATTTATGAGTAATTAATGAAGAGTTAATTCTTAAATAATTTATAGGTTTCCTATAAAAAGTAGCCGCCTTTGGTGATCAGTTTGTTTTCTCAGATTATTGACTTTTCAAGACTGTTATGCAATTAATATGGAAAGCATTTTAAAATATTTCACTTTGTTATTTAATAGAATTAAAAATAATGAAATTCATTAAAATCAATGGGTTAATACAACAGTTACTACTAACTGTTGTAAGAGCAAATAAAAAAATGTATATACTGAAAAATAAAAGCGGAATTGGAAATTCTATTTCGAAATTACTGCCTAAAGAGAGCATTTTTTTTAAAAATCGTATTTTAAACATTGGTAGAAGCAGACAGTTTAACGTTGTGATAAATGAATTTGAACTTCATCATAACGTTAAAAATTAATTACAGACTCTCTTTACCGATATATACAGCACATTTTTTTCTAGAAAGCGTAAATATATCCATATTTACAAAAGATACCCTTCTCTTCTTAGATGATCAATGGCAAAAAGACTTATTTTGCAAGCAACATTAGCTAGTAAAATTCAACTTATCATGGCTTCAGATGCCATATTGCATGTAAAAATGTTATTAAAAATAAAAAAATAATGCAGAGAGACGAAAATGATTGAGATATGATTGAAATATAAAAGCTATTTTTAAAAATAATTGCTTGGAAGGTATGGTTATCAATTTATATTGGTAAGTCATAGATATCACGCATCTGGCATAATCGCTATGACTATTTTCAAGCTGGATTATTTATTATTACTCTTATAAGCTGGCCTTTTGTCGCATATTTCTTCAATTCATTCACATCTTCTTTCCACTGATCGAATAAAATTTTCGGTGAACCAGCAATTCTGATAATATTAAATTGCACCTTTAATTAGCGAAGCATTGAATAAGTGCAGGTTAGAAAAAATTTCAATCCTTTTTATCCCTTCCAGCCTATCCACCATCCCCAACCTTTCAAATTCGGCTACAGCGTTAAAGACAAGCACGGAGAACAGCATCGTGAAGAAGTCGGTGATGGCAAGAACGTGAAGGGAAGCTACGGATTCACCGATGCCAGGGGAATCAAGCGACAGGTCAACTACGTTGCTGACCACGGGGGTTTCAGAGCTGAGGTCAAGACCAACGAACCCGGAACCGCCAACCAGAACCCAGCAGCCGTCCACATCATCTCCGACGCTCCCTATGGACATGGAGGATATGCCGGTGATGCCGGGCTCGGATATGCTGGAGTTGGAGGATACGGATATGGAGGTGTTGGAGCTGCCGGTCTTGGATACGGATATGGTGGTCTTGGAGTAGCTGGTGTAAGATATGGAAATGTTGGACTAGGAGGCTATGGTGGTCTCGGCTATGGAGGTTATGGCCTCAACAATGGACTTCTTGGAGGTTTAGGATATGCCCGATATGGGTTTTAGGAATTTGATTGTATAGTTTTTTCTTTGATGATATTTTAAGAAGGAAATAAATATTTATTTGATAAATGAGTTTTTTATATATTTTTAATTATCCGAAACCGATGTTTGTTACATGACTTATTAGAAAAATTAAACTTATTATTCAATAATAAGTTCATAATCTTGACGAAATTACTTCATTTTCTCTTCTTAAACTTATTTCCTTTAATTTCATGAAAAAAGGAAATAAGTAATACGAATATACTGTTGTTGTTTTTTTCACGAGATATATTTGGTCCTATTTTTGCCTTCTTGCATTTAACTGAGATCTCTAAATTTTTAACTTTACTAAATTCTTCACTACTGAATCAAAATTTCATTCCAATATGAATACATATTCTTTTCATTATTTACCTTTTTTTATAAACAAATTTATTCATTTATCTTTTTGTGCTTATTAATACTTTCACCTTTTTAATATATGGAACTATAATTTTTCAGCAAATATGCATATTTTATAAACATTTAAAATTATGGTAAGGTTGTACCAAAATTATATATACGTTTATCATGGCTAAGAAAATCGAAAGTAAAGTACAAAATTCAGACTAAAATTGCAATTTATAACAATGTGAATTTTAGTGCTTTAGATCGACTTTACAACTTTGACAAAAAATATTTATTGCATACATTTATCTGTCAGCATTTAACAATAAAATCTTCAAATGTGAATAGATAAGTTTAATAACTATAAAATAAATACAATGTGGGAAATTTCCAATATGTGTTTATAACAATACAGGATCATTTGAAATGCACTTAAAACAGGAGTAAAACAAGTAACGCTCTTTAAATACAAAATAATTTAGTATTTGTATAATAAAAGTTACTTAAAATCTTCATAAACTTACAAACATTTTCTAATTTTTTTTCTGAGATAAGACGGTAGGAATGTGTTGTTCGTAATGAGAAAATTGACAGAAAAGCGAAAGCTAAATTTTGTAGGAAATGTTTGTCTTATACATACTTTTTTTATGTGTTTAAAAAAAGAAATTCAAATATAATAAATTATACTTAATTATCAAAAAAGTGAAAACATCCACCAAGTATTTAGATAATTAAAAAGTCATAAAATCAATACAATTTTAAGGATATTCCTAAAATAACACTTGATAACTTTATTTGCCATGCATCCTTTAAGGTTCTCGCCATACCATTTTATTTAAAGTTCTTTTATTCAAATATTGTATTTCTTCAAACACAATTAAAGCATTGTTTGTTTCGTAATTCAAGTGGTATATATGAGTCATTGGAATTTTGTTGTTTGCTTTTTATTTTGACCTTTTGCTAAATGTGAATCCACGAAGAAATCCCACAAAAGTGACTTGAGAGTAAATGTCAACTCACTACATATGGGAGAAATACGTGTGACACTGAAATCAGAGTTCTTTATATTCGAAAAGAATTTCTAGCAGTTTATATGAGAATCTAATAGATTTTTACTACGGTTTTATAATTCTATTATGTTTTTAAAATTACATAAGACAAAATATGATAACATCTTCCATTGAAGAAATGCTTCATATGTATATAATACAAAATATTAAACTCTTTTGGCAAATTAAATATTCCTTTACTATGCATCTAACAATCTAAGTCATAAGCCTAAAGCCATATTTCTAATTCAAGAAGCTAATTTTTTTTTCTCACTTCGAAGTGAAAACAAATTAATATTCACATAATTGAAAGATTTTTCTATACAAGGAAAATCACCAATTTCATATGCTACGACATACATATTAAGTTATTGAAGACAAAGCAGCAGAACAATCTATAAATAATTTGAAACAAGACAATTTTTTATATTATAAGAAATATAAAAACACCCATTACATCATTTTGTATTATCTTAATATAAGCATCTATATTTAATAATCTTTCTCCAGATTCTAAAGTACCTGGGAATCGGCAAAGCCATATCGATGTTAAATATTATGACTTTCTTAAATCTTATGACTTAAAAAATTCATGAAGACAAATTAACTTTTGACTATATATATTGCTACATATTTGATTACACATTTTTTAACGCTTTTTGAACGACTGTCAAAAGTAATTTCGTTTTTATACTAAACTGATACATTTAGAATCCTTTTACACTGGTTGAAGCACTGAAAAATAATACATATACTGAAATAAATTCTATTTATAAAGCTTATTTAAACATTGGTATTTTAGAAAACAATAAATCATATTAACTTTGATATCCCAAGAAATCAATTTAAATATGCATATGTTAATTCTTTAAGCAGAATAACAATATAAAAGAATAAAGGCAATATTAAATTACCTTTAAAAATCGGTACTAAAATTATAATAATAATGATTAAAATAAAATTTTTATTTTTAAATGATGAATAATTTTTGAATTGCTTAAAATAGTAGATAAATATATAATTGTCATTTAAATAAATTGATCTTTAATAATACTTTTCAGCTCATTATGTCTGGCCTCAACAGCTAATTAATTTTTTTTCGGAAGAAACTCGTACTTATAAATCATTATTTATAACAATATTTAAAATTTTCTGACGAATTAAAAAGTAATGAGGTTTGTATTTTACATATGAATTACTTTTTAAAAAAAGGAAGTTTAGCAAGTAATTTTGAAATGGTAACCATTACTATTTCACCTTGTGTTTCTAAAATTATATGAAAACCAAATATATTGGGCTACTTTCATTTTTGGTTCTCTAAATTGTGTTTTAATGCAGTACATCCACCCTCACTGTAAAAACCTTAACTACTTTGAACTTATACCTGGGCTTTAAAGAGGACACGCTTATCCATACAAATTTGAAGTCCTTGTCACCACATGTTATTCATCAAAATGATCGCACTTGCCCAGAACTAAGAAAATCCATACTTTTCTAAATAAATTTACTAATCTCTACTAGCTAAGTTTACATCTTTACAACTTCAGAATGTTACAGTATTTCTTACAGTAAATCTTGAAATTAGAAATTGGATAATATGATTTTTGTATATTAAATATATATATACACAACAACGCTAATTTGACCATTGTACAACAAAACTAAAATTATTAACTAAATTCCAAAAATAATAATAATAATAATAATAACTTTTACTTAGAGTCAGGATATTTTATACAGACATAATTGTTTCTAAATGTATTGTTAAATGGGATAGAAATGTAAATGAATAAATCATATGTTCAATTGCAACACAGTATCTTCTATTTAGCACAGTATGTGAATACTTTCAAAATCAATAAATCAACTACTTTGAATGAGGCCGAAAAAGACCAAGTGAAAAAAAAAAAAAGGATTTTTAAATTTTATGCATCGTGCAGTGCAGATATCGAATATGTATTAAGGGAAAATTCCTCTTCATGACGAATTTGGTCTGGATGGTTTTAATTGTCTAAACGTACCTAAATTCACAAAAGTAATTCCAGTGTAAAGGCAAATGCCAAATATCTTCCATTCCGCGTGAATTTTACATAGAGACAAAATCTATAAAATGCGTTTTTAACTCATGGTATTTACAATAGTCGATTTTTCTAAATATTTGAAAAATCTTTTACTTTTTTTTCATGGGCTTTCGGCAGAACATTTAATTTGACTTTAGATTCTTATTGAATTCACGCTGGAATTGTTTTGGGATGAACTTCTCTAATTGACTGCTGTCATATAACCATGAAGACAGCTGAGTTGTACCTCCTTTGCAAACTGTCTCACCATACTAGTGGGAGAAATTTTCGAGAGCTTTAGAACGCGTACAGTGCTGACCTTGAACTATAGATCCACGGATCTTACAATCTAGAACTTACCGTCATGTTACCGTGGCGGCAATGAATGCATAATTACTCATCAAATAAAGTAATTTAATATAATCGCATTGATCACAAAAAATCCATAATTGTCAGAAAAATCAGAGTTTAGCGCAAAAAAAAAAATCGTAAGAATCTTCTCTCTTTTAATCTCATAATAACTGTCTATGTATCTACAATTTATCATACTTCCTCATCATATCATCTTAATTTCTATAGGATTAAAATACCTCCAATATTCCATTTTATTACCATGTGAATAAATTCAACGTCTAAACACTGCCAGCAATAATAAATGGAACTATGTAGAACGTGATGCAGACTAAAACACATTATGCCTTCTTAAGTTACTGCAGGTCTCCAGTTCGCTCAACGTTGCATAAAGAAAGAGTAATAAAGATAATGAAATAACAATGAATGACCGTAATGAAACAACAAGGAATTTCTGATGATTTAGACAGCCATGGCAAGAATATGTATATGGGTACCGAATAGTTGTGCGCTTGCTTCACACTTTGTATGGCAAAAAATGGCTATCATGGATATTGAATATAGATATTGCTAGTGTGATCTAGATGATTAATATAGAAAAAAATGTTTAAAATAAACCTCTTTCCGTATAATTTCTAAATATTTTCTTCCATTCTTTTAAGAGCCGCATTCAGTCTATTGGCAATTAGTGGAAATTGTTTTGGATATAAATGATTTTAATAAAGAATAGAAATATTTTCGCTCATATGTTTGAACCGATAGAATCGTACAGTATTTAGATAATTTTTTTAAATGTAATAGAATCATAAATTTAATTGCGACTAGGTGACATTCATTATTGGATTATATTATTGAATAAATAATGAAAAACATATATTCAACAATTTAGATAGTTGTCACAGCAATCCGCATTGATAAAATTTCAAATTCCATTTCAGGCACGGAATCCTAATGAGAAACGGTCTTACATTTTTTGGAGGAAATTTTCAAAACATTCTAGAATTATCTTTCAAATGAAATAATATACTTGAAATTACACCGCATAGGGTAAAAATCAAATGTATTTATATGCATTATAAATTTGTAATGGAAATATTCAGAAGAGCGCACGAATAGAATTAAAAAAATTTTAAGAATGCTAGTATTAATATGGCTTTTAAATCCAGGCTTTTTTTTCAAATATACGCTCTATTAAGTTCTGTATTCAATAATATATGCTTGTTCTTTTCTTCATAATGAATAAATTAATTTTACATTTTATTGAGAAACAGTCTTAACCCGTTGACTGAATTAAATTCGTTCAAATAATTTCTAATTGAGGTAACTGATCGAACCTAAAGCCGGTATAGTGATAAACTCGATTACGAGTCCGCAATAAAATTTTAAATTTCGTAAATAATACTTCAATCATGCGGAAAAGGGATTAAGCAATCATACTTACCTAAAACAAGTTTCTTTCCAGAGTTCATGATATAAAAAAGTCAGAGCTAAACGTTATGATATCACTTGTTTCGAGTCGCTTGAAAAGTACACACACAATGATCTCCCAGGTAACTTTACTATCACTTAACTTTTAATATTTGTTATCATGTTAGGGAATTGTATTTATTTAATGCTTTGAATTATGATTTAGCTGATATATTTTTCATAGAAATCCTCGTTGCTTTAAACGCCTAAAGAAAAAAGAATTAATTTTAATTTATAATATTCCTAAAGCTCCGAAATTTCTTAAATATTTTGGAAAATCCTTTATGGATTGAAATTTTAGAACTTATACCTTTTATAAAAATCCTTTAGTTCGGATATTTCCATGTCGGATAATTCCGTTTATATTCTCGAAGCTTGTTCTGCTGGATTTGCTGAAGTTTATGAATATTTGAATAAAATTCTTACTTTAGTATTTTGTTTATATATTTTTCAGAAAATGTTTTTGAAACAAGTAAAGTTTCATTCAAATTATTATCTCTGAAATATTTTATACCCGTGAGTACATTTCCAACTTACAAATTTGGCTGTAGTTCCGAACAGGAATTTAATTTTAATTGAACGGGCATTAGAAAAAACAATTTACTTATAATAATTTTTAAAAACTATTTTTTAAATGAATTAATAAAAAGTGGTATCAAATTGTTTGCATTCAGAGACTTTTTATTACTTTGAATTTAAATAATAAAATATATGTCAGAAAAAAATTGTCTCATGATAAACTTCTATCATTTTGTTTAAGAAATATTTGATTGGAATTTATTTTATCAAAGTATAAGCGCATTTCAATAATTTATATTCAAATGCATATTGAGCTTATATAATTTTTATTTAAAACATAGCTTCACAAAATATTTTTGCGGTGATCAATGATGATGTCTTAAGTAATAATATTTGAAATTCGAGGAATAAATAAATAGACAAAATTAGCTCTTTATTATAAAATCTGAATTATAAATCTAATGAGGCTTTAAATTAAAAAAAATCATTTTGTTTAAGAAATTTAAAAACTATTTTATTTATAAATACTCAATCTACATTTAGAGTTGAAATACGTGAAAATAAGATTTGTTCGAATGTCATTTAAATTTAATTAAAAATATTTTTTTTTAATTTTTAAGTGAATTCAAGCATTTTATGTAATTTTAATCTGCATTGACGCTTATGAAAGTATTTGTTGACTATGAAATACTATAAATAATATAACGTCTGTTTTGGGTATTTTATCAATAAAAAAAACGGCATTCATTATTTATTTTTATTTAAACATCAGTGAGTAAAAGAAAATGTAACGAATATTAAAAGGAAAATAATTATTTTATATTGATCAATCATTTTTTTAAATGTTTTTGGATATCCTTTGGTAAGTTTTAATAATCACATTCTTTAAATTTTATACTTAATTTTTCATGCAATCGAAATTAAATATATGATTTTCAGGTACCTGGTTTATTCTTTCAAGCTTGATACTTTGAAAATTTCCCTATGATTTTAATATATTAACATTGCATAAAATCATAGAAATTATAACACAATTACAACTAATTTTTTTTCGGAATCATTAAATATTTAGAACATCTAAAACTCAATTTTAATCAGTAATTTCTTTAGTCACACAATTTTTAAAATATCTACTTTTTTCCAAGAATATGTAACAATATATTTTCTTTTCAGGCTATTGTTTTGGCTACTTTGGCAGTGGCTGCCCTTGCCAGTCTGCATCATGAAGTAAGTTTATAATTTTACTAATTTTTCCATATATATTATTTCGCCTATTCTAAATAGTTTCTGATGTTTGACTGTCATTCATATTTCATTTGAATGTCCAATTTTTAATAACCATCGATTGCGTTTATTTGGTACATCATCTTCAAACATTCGTGATTTAGTGGAAGAACATCCCCATCCAAATATTTTGACTTTCTTGGAATTTTCCATTTTATTTAACTAGAAACAAATTTTATCTCCACATTTCTTGGTTTTTTTTTTTGCAAATTTTATTTTAACTTTTTAGATCTTTACTGTATGTTTTTTTTATCTTCAATCATATGTTTGTTGCAGAATAGCCAAATATGACTCTTGTGCCACGAAATCCTAAATAACTAACTAACTGATGTAAGATTTCAGGCTAAAAGTTAAACTATATGTTCCAACTGATGTTACTAAATATTCCCGTAGAAATAATAAAACAATCCTTAATATTATGCTATCAGAAATAAAAATATGTCATTTGATTATAAATAAATAATAGCATATTGGTAAAAATATAATAATAAAAAATCGAATGATTAGGCCATTGGGAATATTAGAATAAGAGAAAAGATATCCATATCCATCCACTAATGTGTTCCTTAGAAGCATCTGAAAATGTTTATGTTAAAATTATAAATTTCCCACAACTGAATTACGATTTTATTGGATTTGATATTCGTTTACTAAATTACTAGTACGTCATGCATAATTACTAATTTTTCTATATATATATTATTTCACTCATTCTTAAATAGTTTAATTTCTGATTAAGATTGTAGACTAAAAGTTAAACTATATTTTCAATTGATGTTACTAACCAATCTCGTATTAATAATAGAATAAGCCTTAATGACTTGCGTATCGGATATAAAAACATTTAAATTGATGATAAACAGATAATAACGTATTGATATGGATATAATAACAAAATATCGAAAGATTAGAATAATGGAAATATTAAAATAACGGAAAAGATATTTATGGGAATATTGTGTTCCTTAGAAGCATTTGAAAATATTTATGTTAAAATTACAAATTTCTCACTCAATTCAAATTGAAAACAATTTTATTGGATTTGATATTCCTTTAGAAAATTATTAATATATTGTTATATGCATAATCAAATTGTTAATTTGTTTCGTACTTTAAATTTAATCCACTTTTTCATCGTTAAATTCCAATAGAAACCAACATTATTCGTTTCCCGGTAGTTTAAACTTCATTACGTTATAGAAAACGTGCTTTATTTAATAAAAAATGGTGTGTGTGTATATATATATATATATATATATTACCTTTTACGTCATATAATTACAGACTATCAAAATTAAAAAAATCCTTTCTAAATTTTAATAATTCTTAAAAAAACCTGATGGTCAAATCATTTTATTGCTACTTTGTAATGTAATAAAGACTTAGCCTTTTTATAACCGCATTTTAGTAATTTCATAATAAAATTATGCAATTTTAAAATGTTTCTTAAAAACCAATAAATAATGCCCATGCTTTCATAATCTGCTTCAAAACCCAAAGTTTTCTTTAAATAATAATATCTTAGTTTCAATCAAAATTTTCTATTATTTTCTTCCTCCAGCCCATCCACCATCCCCAACCTTTCAAATTCGGCTACAGCGTGAAAGACAAGCATGGAGAACAGCATCGTGAAGAAGTTGGTGATGGCAAGAACGTGAAAGGAAGCTACGGATTTACCGATGCCAGGGGAATCAAACGACAGGTCATCTACGTTGCCGATCATGCTGGATTCAGGGCACAGGTCAAGACCAACGAACCCGGGACAGCCAACCAGAACCCTGCAGCAGTCCATATAATCTCCGACGCTCCCTATGGACATGGAGGATATGCTGGAGCTGCAGGTCTCGGATACGCTGGAGTTGGAGGTGCAGGATATGGATATGGTGGTCTTGGCTCTGCCGGAGTGGGTTATGGATATGGTGGTCTAGGAGCAGCTGGTGCAGGATATGGTAATGCTGGACTTGGAGGATACGGTGGTCTCGGATATGGAGGTTATGGCCTCGGCAATGGACTTCTGGCCGGGTTAGGATACACACGATATGGTTTCTAAGAAACTGATTATAAAGAATATATCTTTGATCATTTGTTTAGCAAAGAAATAAATATTATATTTGTAAATATGTCTTGGATTTTTTTTTTTTTGAATTTCAAAATGATATAAATTTTTTGTCATATATATAAGTTGTGAAAAATTTCAGTGTATCCTTCCTAATTAGCAAAAGTTTCTTGATGTAGTTCACCACTGCATATTCATTATAATCAAAAGAAATAATTTACATTAATAAGTACATTCATGTCTCCAAAAATTCCATTTTTACTTTTATTTATATTTATATCAAGATTTTGGCATTTAAATATCATAATAATTCTTTTTCCAAGCCATATTCTGTTTTCATCAATTATATTGCACATTAATATATCAGTACTATACATCAAACCTTATAAAATTGGTAGCTTTTAAAGGATCAGTTGAAGTGAAGTCGATTACGGAAAAGTCTTCTCTAGCACAATTTCTTTCAAAATAATCTAATCTAAATCTAAAAATCTGGAGGCGATTTTTTTTTTACTTCGAAGAGCAAAGAAGTTAATATTTTCGCAATTGCGAAAGATTTGCAAAAGATTTCTAAATATCTTCACACAAATTTTTATCGCACTAATGTTAGCGAAAACAAAGTAGGAGAATTACCTATCAAAAATTTGAAACTAGATACATTTTTATACAACCTTAATGGCAATATAAAATGTCGCATAATTACATCTATTTATATTATCTTATTATAAACATTTATATTCAACTTTTCTATCCAAATTCTAATGTCAATGGAAATCAGCTTGCTACATTTGTATCAGTTTACACTGACTAAATTCTTTAAAGTAATAAATATTCTGAAATAAATTCCATTTATAAAGTTTACTTCAACACCAGTATTCTCGAAATCACTAAATTGTATTAACTGTGACATGCCACAAGTTATTAAATATGTACATGTGAATTTTTTAAGCAGAATAGCAATGAAAAAGAACAAAGATAGTATTAAATTATCTTTAAAAATTTGATTTGTCATTATAACAATAATAATTTAAATCTTTTTATTTTTAGATGAAGAATTATTTTGAATATCTTTAAATCACAGATAAATACATTATCGACATTAAAATAAATTGGCCTAAAACAATGGTTTTCAACTCATTTTTTTTAGTTAATACAGCCAATTAAATTTTTTCAGAAGCAACTCATTTTTATAAAACTTTATTTATAACAATTTTTTTATAATTTCCCGAAGAACTGAAAAGATTCTAGATATGAGTTTAAATTGTTATTCACTTCTCTTATAAAAGAAGTTTTGCTTTTCTTTCTGAAATGACAACCATTATTAATTTTTCTTGTGCAACAAAAATTACGCGGAAACCAAATCTTAAGGGCTTCTTTGATTTTAGTTTCTAGGAATTGTGTTTGGATGTGCAGTACATCCACTTTCTTTCTAGAAATCATAGATGATCTGACTCCGGCCATAACATATACTTGGGCATAAAAAGTACATTATTTTATAGAGAGGTCTGAATTAACTATCCATAAGAATTCCTAAGAACTGACAAAAATATCCACCCTTTTCTAAATAAATTTACTAAATTTTCCAAACTATATTTATATCATTACAACTTCTGAATATCACAACATTTCTAGCTATAAATCTTAAAATTAGAAACTTGAAAAAATTATTTTTACATTATATTAAAAATATACATGTATACAAATAGACTAATATGACCAGTGTGATACTTCTGTAATTATCTAAATTCAGAAGAAAAAAATATTTATTAGTTTTTCTGAACTCCAGGATAACTTGAACAGAAATAAATCTTTCAAGGTTTAGTGTTTAATGGAATAGAAATGAAAACAAATAAATTATATTATCAATTGTGAACAAACAATCTTCCACTTAGAGTAGTAAATGAAGCAATCCGAAATAAAAAAAAAAGGCCTCGGTGGCCTGGTGGTAAGATCTCGGCTTGTGAGCCGTAGGGTTTCAGGTTCGATGCCCGATTCCACCGAAGAACCGCCGTTTGAGGGGGTTTGTTGCACGGTAAATCCGTCATGCCAAACGTCCTCCTGCTGGTGTGGAGAGGGGGTGCCAGCTCAGGTGTCGTCCTCGTCATCTGACCGTGGTTCAAAATGACGAGGTCCGTCCCCAAATAGTCCCAGTGTTGCTTTACAACGGGACGTTAATATAACTAAACTAAACCGAAATAAATAAAGTATCCACTTTGAATAAAACTGGAAAAGACCATAAAAATGCTTTGCAAATATTATTATTTATCGTGTAATGTAAATATAGAATACATATTAAAGAAAAATCCTTTTCACACAGACGAATTTTGTCTTCGTCGGATTATTTATACTTCCATACCTAAATTTGGGAAAGTAATTCAGTGTGAAGGCAAAATACCAAATGTCTTTCATTTCGTGCATTGTAATTTTTAAATATTTAGAGACTAAATCTAAAAAGTAGGTTTATTTTACTCATGATTATATATAACAGTCTATTTCTCCGAAAGATTTGAAAATTGGAATGCTTTTGCCTCATCTGTTTTATCAGAATATTTCAGTTTTTGTTCACCAGTATCTAGTTTGAATCAACATTAAAACTGTTTTGGAACGAACCTCTCCATTTAAATCGGCCAGATAACTATTACGACAACTAGATACCAACTTCACAAATTCCCTCTTCACATCAGGGAGAGAAAAATTACAGCTCATTCATTCGAAGCTCATTTGGCAAAAGAAACTTCAGACTCCCGGTCGTGCATCAGAGACTATGCCGTCATGCAGGAATTAAACTCATAGTTAGTCATTAAAGTATATGAAAATTTAGCATAATTGTACTGATCATAGATATTTATAATCATATGAAAAATCAAGCTTCAATGCAAAAGAATATTAAGTTATGTGCCTACCTTCGGAGACATTTTTTAAAAATATTTTCAATAAACAAAAGAGGTTTTTATTTAAACTGGGGTATAAAACTTTAAATTTAAATGTAATTTGTATGAATTTATTATTAATTTTTGAAATATTGGTAAAGTGTAGTCAAATTTTAATGAAAAATTACATTTAAGGTAAACCTTCTAATAAATATTCTTATAAATATGTTTCAATAATATTTATGCACTAAATAAATAACACCCTTATCTGTGTTATTAACTAAAAGATTTGCAAAATTTTGCAAAGTTTTTGAACTATTTGAAATTTTGTGTCAAAACTCATTTAAAAAAAAAAAAAGACTCATGTTTTTTTTTTACAAAAAAAAGCAATAAAATTAAAAAAAATGAAGATGGAGATTAGATTTTAGTTCATAACACAGATAAAATATATTTAAATATTTTCGCAAAATTTCAAATCAATATCTTTAAAAAATGCGTTTTGGTGATGTTTAGCGTAAAGCAAAATATTGAAAAACACAGTTTTTCAGAAAACACATTTAAAGATTTTAATGCACCATAAAAAATGTTTTACTCTTGTTTTACTCTTGAAATTCACTATATTTTTATATCAAACCCTCTTTAACTTCATTTTTTACTAATTTTTATTTTTTTTTAAGATTTCAGCTTTTTTCTGCGCAGTTTAGTGAAGGGCAATGATTGACGTCTCGATTTCTTAATGTGCTCATCATCGATTCCCATATAGATTTTTAAGTAAGAGGATTAATTGGAATTTCCAAATGTTTAAAAATAAGTGATAGTCCTATATAGCCAGAATTAAATAATATGGCTGCCTATACGCACCTAACAATACGCACTAACTACTAACAATACGCACCTAAAAACAAAGTTTCTTTTCCACAAACTGTTCTTTAGGTAATATTGACCACAAGATGTTGTTGAAACTTTCATTATTGTTCTGTGCCATACCATGCAAGCATTTTTTTAATAACTCTCTATCACAGAGTTCTAAATATGTTGTATTTACCACTTTCATGACAGAACTAGGAAGATCTGGTGATTTTTCTGAATATTCTGTTCCGTTGCTCATAGCTTGCTGATATCGACACCAGCTGTCACTCCCTTCTGGACACTGCTTATGCATTGAGTTTCTACTGCTAGAACAGCAATGAAAGAAAGCAGCTATAACAGCAGATTGCATTTTTCCAATATCTCCAACAATACTATGGAGGGCAATTCCATAGTAATTTTGAAGTTTATCGATACATTTATCAGTTCATTTTCCTTTTCCACCGAGTTCTTTGGTCTTCTTTTTTAATTTCCTAAGTCGTGACCCTACTCTTTTTTGAAAGTACCCCATACATTCACGTTTTGTAACTGTATCTTTTCCATAGACATCCTATACTTTCAGAAATGCCTTAGAGTCACCATCACCAAAAGGTTTGGTGTATTGTAACTCTCGCTTCAAAAATGATCTTTCAAAGATTCTGCAAGTCCCAACAGCTTCCATATTTCCTGATGACCCCTTGTATAAAAAGAATTATGCTAAAATTTTGAACAAATCGATTGAAAACAAGAACAACGCTTTTGAATTACGAATGTAAACAAGCTACAAACGATAATAGTATTGTCGTTCAGTTACTGAAACTTGAATAAAAAAAATTGCTATCAGATTTAAAAAAATAATTAAAAAATGAAAAAAGGAAACGTTTATTTATATTTTTAAAAAAGATTTTGGCATTTATATCGATTAAAAGTTACAAAATAGACGCGTAAATGTATTGTTTACATTTTTGAGTCCATTTAAATTCCCACTTCCGGTTGCAAAAATCAATTTACGGTTTATTAATTAGGCTGTAACTTTGTTTCTAATTAACGTAAGAACAAAAATGAAACAGTATATTGCAACTCTCTGGAATCGTATATGTATGGGCTATAAAATGAGTACATAATAAAAAATTCGATATTTTTTACGAAAACGTTTATTTTAGGGTAGGCACATACCTTTTAAGATCTTTCTGTCTTTTACACTTGTAATCTAATATTAAAAAAAATGAATTTTTGTTTTTTCTTGCCTTATGCGCTGCCGTACCGTTCTACCGATTGCGATGAAACTTGGCCATCTTATTGCTTGCACCTGCGCAGAGATTATATTTTAAAATTAACAAAATAATGCCGGTAAATTCAAACAGTAAAAGGCAAACGGCACATGTCATTCGGAGTTAATCGCACATATATAAAACAAAATAAAATTATTATGATTGATGCCAATCAATGTGGGTGAAATGAAATAGAAAATATTTAGTACAAGCGCTAATTTTTTTCCTTCTCATTAATAAATAGTAATCTACACGGGATGTTGTCATTCAGCTTGTACAATACTTTGTCTGTGTACAAACCACACATATTATTCAGAGTTTATATCACGCGTACAAAATAGAATTATTATTGTCAATGCCGATCATGTTAAGTTATATATAATGGAAAATTTCCAGTGCAAACAGTAATTTTTCTATTTAGTCAAGGAATCGACAAACGATGTTTCGGTTATACAAGCGTATATCGTGTTGATTGCTTCGACAAAAATATGTCCCCAAACGTTCGACACTTAATAGATCTACCAGCGCAGCACGTAGAAATAAGCGAATTCGAGCTTCTCAAACAAACGGGGAACAACGAATGAGCAATGAAGCCGACCGTTTACGAATTGCAAATTCACGAGCTACAGAATCTCAAGATCAACATGCAGCAAGAATCGAAAGACAACGTTTCTATGCTACCTGATCACGCGCAGCAGAATCAAAAGACCAATATGCGTCAAGAAGCTAAACAACTATTCTTAACGGAAAGTCGAATGGAGAAGATATGCTCATTCCAAGCATTCTGATTATTCCCACCGACATGCGTTTTGATTCCAAATGATTTCAGTTCCTCATTCGATTTGCATTCTCGATGACCATCAACAAGGCTCAAAGTCAATCATTTCAAGTGTATAGATTGAATCTAGAAAATCCATGATTTTCACGTAGTCATTTGTATTCTGGATGTTTACGAGTCAAGAAATGTATTTGTTTTTGCTGAAGACGGAAAAACAAAAAATATTGTCTACCCTAAGGCACTTGAATAATAAAGTAAAAAAAAAAAGAATAAATATTGTTTGTACTTCTCCTTAATATATCATTAAATTTCAATGAATGTATTCATTGCCGATAAGAAAATAAATATCATTCTTTCTATCATTCCTAATTAAACGAGGCAGCTATTTTAAATTTCGAACAATATCTCCAATATTATTTCTTCTGCGACAGCAACGCTTCGTGTACCACCTTGTAATTTATATATTTTCACTTGATCATACTATTAATATGACTTCAATAGTCCATTTTACTATGATGTGAGAACATTACACTTCTAAACATTGTTGGAAGAAATAATTAGAGAAATATAAAAGGAGAAGTAGATTTTATGCCTTCTTAAGTGACTACATGCCTCCAATTCTCTCAATGTTGCTCTCGAAAGAATAATTAAAAATGGGTCAAGGATACATTCTAATGAAATGGAGACTTAAGAAGTAATTTCAGATTATTTAGGCATCCACGGCAGGAACATTAATGTGGATATCGAAGGATTGTGAGTGGCTTCACTCAGTGCATAGCAAAATTGACTATCATATGGATATTGCTCATGTAATCAAGATAATTTACAATGTAATAATAATAATAATAATAATAATAATAATAATAAAATGTCTTACCGTGAAATTTCCAAATGTTTACTTCCTTCGATTAAAAAAGTGCATTCTGCTAATTTCAATTCGGGGAAATGTTTTGAATAGAAATCTATTTTTAAAAGAGTGTAAAAATACTTTTACTCAAATGTTTGAGTAGATAGTATCTTACAATATTTAGATATTGTTTATAAATCTAATGAAATTATCAAGTTGACTAAGATGACGTGACTTTTATTATTCGATAATGTATTCTATAATAATGCAAAAACTTATATTTGATGTTTTGCGTAGTTGTCACAACAATCCGATATCCAAACTGATAAAATTTCAAATTCCGATCTTCGCATGAAACTCTTATTAGAAAGACACAGTCTTTGGCCGGGGGGGGGGGGTGCTGATAATTTGGAAATTATCGTCGAAACGAAACACTATTAAACATTCTAAGAATTCTAATATTGCTAAATTGCGGCTATTATAATTCGAATATCTCTAAGATTAAGTTCTATAGACTATAGGATATAATTGTTTTCTTTTTCATTGCGAATAAATTAATCTTTCATCCTATTTAGCAACGATCTTGACATAATAAATGAATTAAACTATTTCAAATCAATCTAATTGTGGTAACCGATCAAACCTATAAACGGTGTAGTGATAAACTGGATTACGAGTTCGCAATAAAATTTTTAAATTCCCTAAATAACGTTTTAATCATGCGGAAAAGGGATTAACCTTTCACTCTTACCTGAAACAAGTTTCTTTTCAGAGTTCAAGATATAAAAATTCCGGAACTCAGCGTTTTGATATCACTTGTTTCAAATTTGTTCAATAAGAAACTACTACAATGATCTCTCAGGTAACTTTTTATTACTCAAACATTTATTATTAGATATATCATGTTAGTGAATTAGATTTATTTATTGCTTAGAATAATGATTTAGTTGAGGAATTCTCCACAGAAATTTTCGTCGCTTTAAACGACAAATTAAAAAAAAATGTTAATAATAAAACGTTAATGTTAATATTTCATTAAGCTCGAGAATTTGTTAAAGACTTTAGAAAATTCTTTATGAATTGAAATTTTAAGTCTTTTGTTATATTCTTTTATTCGGATAGCTTACATTTACAGGAAGAATGTTAATCTTGGAAGCATGCAACCAAGATTAACTTTCTTTTGGATAGATTATAGTTTATTAATTTTGAAGATTTTACAGACATATTTTCAAGAAACTATTTTTTGAACAACTAAGATGTTATTGAAATGAATGTTTCTTTAGTAATTTTCATCCTTGAACACATTACGAATTAAGCGATTAGTTTGAAGTTACAGACCGGCAGTAGGGGGAAAATGTTCTAACTTATAGAAAATCATTTAAAAAAATATTAAAAAGTGGTATTGAACTATTTGCATTTTGATATTTAATAACATTTTTTTTATTTAGGTAATTAGTCATGAATAATCAATCGGATAGTAAAAGGCTCATAATAAACTTCTAATCTTTTTGTTTAGAAGATTTTTTTATTGGAATTTATTTTAAATGATATTTCAATATGATTCGTCATTATATTACCATTTAATTTTTATTTAGAACGTACCTCCACAAAATATTTTTGCATTGACAGTTCTGTAATGTTAAGCAATAAATTTGTAAATTCAAGAAATATATAAATAAGCAAAATTAATTTTTATTACTAAATCTGAAGCATAAATATAATAGGGATTAAAATTTCAAACTCCACATATTTAGGATATTCCAAAAAGTTTTTAATTGAAAATACTCAATCTGCAGTTTGAGCAGAAACAAGTGAAAACAAGCGTTACTAATATTTTTAAATATCTTTTCAAGATTAATTTTAAAAAAAAACTTTAAGGTTTAAAATAAATTCAAGCATTTTACGTAGTTTTAATCTGTGGCGGCAATGAAATTATATGTTGAGCATAAAATGCTATAAATAAAAAGTGCCTCTTTGGTCATTTTTTCAAAAAGAAATGACATTCGCTAATTTTTTTTCTTGCTTCAATATCAGGCAGCAAAGAAAAAAAAACGAAATTTAACGAAAAGAAAATTTAGGAAAATTTTATAAAATTAATAAAAATAAAATATTTATTTTATATAAATCAATCATTGAACATTTTTGGATCCCTCTAGTAAAATTTCGAAATCAAATTGTTTAAAATTTTTATTCAATTTTTCATATAATCTAAATTAAATATTTGATTTTAAGATAAATGATTCGCTCTTTTGAGCATATTACTTTATCAATTTACTTACGCTTTTTATGCAATAATAGTTGAATAAAAAATAGAAGCCATAAAACAAAAAAATAATATTTTTTATAGTAAATTTTTCAAGTTTTGGCATATTTTTCTTTTTGTTTCAAAATAATTAATTGCTTAAAATATTTAAAATCTCAATTTTAATCTAGAGCTTGTTTACTCTAATAATTTTTAAAACATCTAATTTTTTGGCATGTAACATTATTATTCTGTTTGTTCTAGGCTTTTGTTTTGGCTGCTTTGGCCGTGGCTGCTTTTGCCAGTCTGCATCACGAAGTAAGTTTATTTCTTTACCAATTTTTCTTTACATTTTATATTTTCCTTTCTCAAATATTTTAATTTCTGATCTAAGATTTTTGGCTAAACGTTAAGCTTAATTTTTAATAAATGTAATTAACTATACTCGAAAATGACATGCTTATCGTTAATTAAAAAAGCTTCAATTGATGATACATAGATAATAGCATAAAAGTAAGAAAATAATAACAAAATATCGGATGATTAGGGCAATGAAAAATTAAAATAAAAGGAAAGATATGCAAGAGATTATGTACTATTTAGAAGCATTTTATATTAATTTCTGTTAAATTTGCACAATTCTCACCACGATATTCGGAGTAAGATGGTTTTTGGAGTCCATATTCATTTAATAAATTACTAATAATACACGCTTATTTAAAATATGAATGTAATTGATACTTTAAATTTAATTCATTATATCATTAATATTTTCCAATACAGAAAACACTATTCGTTTTCCGATAGTTTATACTTCATTTCATTGAAGAAAATTCGCCATATTTTATTGAAAAAATTATTACTGATTCTTAATAAACCTTAAGAAATCTGGTAGTCACAGCAATTTATTGCTTTTTCGTAACAACATAATGATTTTATAATTTCTTAACAGCAATTTGTAATTTCATATTATAATTTTATAATGAAATTTTTATTATAGCTTCTTCCTTAAAAACAAAATAATAATGCTCAGACATAACAAATTTGCCTGCAAAACCAATTTATAAACTAAAAAAAAATTTTTTCTTCGTTCCTTTCCAGCCTATCCACCATCCCCAACCTTTCAAATTCGGCTATAGTGTGAAGGATAAGCACGGTGAACAGCATCGTGAAGAAGTTGGTGATGGCAAGAACGTAAAGGGAAGTTATGGCTTCACCGACGCCAGGGGAATCAAGCGACAGGTCAACTACGTTGCTGATCATGCTGGATTCAGAGCTGAAGTCAAGACCAACGAACCCGGAACCGCCAACCAAAACCCCGCAGCCGTGCACATCATCTCCGAAACTCCGTATGGACATGGGAGATACGCTGGAGCTGCAAGACTCGGATACGCCGGAGTTGGAGGTGCAGGATATGGATATGGCGGTCTTGGAGCAGTTGGTACAGGATACGGTAATGCTGTACTTGGAGGCTATGGTGGTCTCGGCTATGAAGGTTATGGCATTGGAAATGGACTTCTGGGCAATTTAGGATACACACGATACGGCTTCTAAGTGGCTGTTTGTATAGATTTTTCTTTGATCATTTGTTTAGCAAAGAAATAAATATTTATTTTGTTAATAAGTTTTCTGTGTTTCTGTTTTTAATAATTTCAGATTGAAATTAGTTTTTTTTCACGTATATTTAAATTATGATATATATCACTGTGTGCTTCCTAATTATCAAAATGTTTTTGATGTTGTTAAATGCTACATTTTCATTAGGAAAATGTTCTTCATGTAGTTAATTACCTACTATATTTTCATTATAATCAAGAAAAATCCTAATGCATAAAAATCCTAATCAATTATAAGCATATAATTTCCTCAAAATTTTCTTCTTTTAGAATTCTTAGCATATGCATAATGTTTTTTGCGTTTAAATATCATAAAATGTCAGAGTGGGAAAAATATGAAATTACAAAACTTGATATCGGAAAGATTTTGGGAAAATTTTGATATAATAGTCAAGTTTAAGAAAAATTCTCCTGTTGAAAAGCCATGAACTTCTTGAAAAGGTTTAAGAATAACTATTGTAACGGGACAGTTCCCTTTCAATGTGATTTCCACATACCCGACATACTACGGCGCAAATTTCAATGTCTACTCTGAGAATTCCTTGATAACACACATATTCTCATTACACACACATATTCTCATAACACACATATTCTAGTAATAAAATACTCAAATGCTATAGTTGATGATAGTGAAGATAGCGCGACTGAACTGTAGATAATTTTAAACAAAAATGAGTCTGATGCTTTTATGTTAAAAGAAACACTTTAGGAGAAAAAGGTACTTAATATAAGTGTTTCTTTAATATAAGTACTTTTTTCTCCTATTCTAGTATTAATAAAAATCAATGGAGAAATATCTGCTATTTGGGAGTTAAAACTTAATTCATGAATATAAATTTTCTTAACTTTTGGCCAGATAGCGAGCTGTCTATTTGTTGGTATATTTTTTTTAATGTATTTTTCGGATGACAGTCAAAAGTATATCCTTTATAATAATAAAACTGATATGTAATTACGTTAAAACACATTAGAAACTTATACATTTTGAAATAAATTTAGCTTATGAAGCGTACTTGATCATTAACATTTTAGATGACAAATATTAAGTCAACAGTGATATACCAGAAAAAAAAGTAATTTTTAAATATGCAAATGTGAATTCCTTAAACATTTAAGACATATCAATGATCAAAGGCAATATTAAATTATCTTGAAAAGTCCGGACTAAAATTAAAATTATATTGATTAAAATATATATTTAATTTAGATGATAAATTATTTTAATATCATAAATTTATGTAGATAATTACTTTAGGGTTATATCAATAAATTGTTCTTTAACAAAACTTTTAACCTTATTAAATTGTATTCCCTTCACAAATTAGTTTCTTTGGGGTTAATTTGCTTTTACAAAGTATTATTTATTACAGCTTTAATATTTCTCCGAAGAAATAAGAAGTCCTTAGGATGGGTTTATATTTGATTGATGTTTTAAAAGAAGTTTAGCATTTATTTTTGAAATGAGAGCCATCATCATTTTCCCTAATTATACAAAGTTATGTGGTAAAATAAATTTGCGATCTTTTTTAATTTTAACGTTACCTAACTGAATTTGAATGCACAGTACATCGATACTCGCTTTAGAAAATGGGAATAATTTCGCTTCGACTTTACGCAGACATCATTTAAATTGGTATAAATTTATTGTCTATACGTTCTATGCTGCAAAACGATCGCATTTGGTAAGAATTAAAATAAAAATCCACTGTTTTCTGAATAATCTTAAGAATCCATTTCTTGTAATGCTTGTATTGTTGCAATTTTGACTTTAACATCTTACAAAATTTCTTTATCATAATTTCGGAAAATAGCAGAGGTAAAATTAATTTTTATATATTTTTAAATTAAAAATATATATATATGTGTCCAATAACAATAATTTTTATCTTGTATTACATTTAATTCATTTTAATTAATTCATTTAATTCGATTATTTTTCGGAAAGCCCTGGATAACTTGTACAAAAATAAATTATTCTAAAATAATTATTAAACAGGATAGAAATAAATTTAAATAAATTATATGATCAAATGTGAAATCTGTATCTTCCGCTTAGAGCAGTAAATGAATTAATTGGAAATAAATGATGCATCCACTTTGAATAAAATTGGAAAAGACCACTTAAAAAATTGTAAATATTATATATTGTACGGACATCAGCTATGAATAATGGGAAAATTCTTCTTCACTTTGAGGTATCTGGATCGTTTTATTTGTACATCCGTACCTAAATTTAGAAAAACAATTTCAGTTTAAGGGCAAAATGTCAAATGTTTTTCATTTCGTGCATTGTAATTTTTACATACTAAAAGACTAAATCCATAAAATGGATCAAAACGCCCATGGGGATCTATAATTGTCGATTTTACGATTTAGTTGAAAATGGGAATACTTTTCTTCTTCTCCTATGGATAGAATATTTTAGTTTTATTTAATTACGATCCTGCTTGAATCAACGAATCAACACTGGAAGTCTTTTCGGATGAATTTCCTCATTCACAGCGTCCAAATAACAATGACGATAACTGAATTGATATGCCTTTTTCAAACTTCCTTACCACATTAGTGAGATCAAAGTTAAATCGCATATAGGGCTTTTCTTCGATGAACTCCGATCTTGAACTACACTGAAGGTCCTACAACCGAGACCAACCAACATGTCACCACACCTGCAAGAGTCGCATAATTACTCATCAAAATATAATGCAATTAACACTATTGAGCTGATCACAAACATCTATAATTGTAAGAAAGATCAGAAATCAATGCAAAAGAAATCTGATGATGCTCTTATCTTTTGTGCTTGCATTAATTGCCTATATATCTGCACTTTATCATACTATAAATATATCACCAAATGTTCACTTTTTTTATCTTGTAAATAAATTATGCGTATGAAAATGATAGCAAAAACATAATTAAGTTGAATAGAAAGAGAAGCAGAGTAAATTACTGTATGCCACCTCCAGTTCTCTTAATGTTGCACTCAAAAGTGTAAGTTAGAATGAGATTGGGATACATCTTAAAGAAATTTAGAAACAAGAAATAATTTCAGATGATTTAGATAGCCTTGGGAAGACATATATGTGGATATTCAATGATGTGAGTTTCTTTTACATGATGTATGGCAAAATTGTTCTAATTTGATTACACATTTGCAATCAGACGCAATTAACATACCAAGAATAATAATTTATAAAAAAAAAACTATTTCTATACAATTTCCAAATGCTTGTTTCCTTCTTTTTAGAAGAGCATTTTGTCTATTTGCAAACCATGGTTTTTTTTAATACAACTGCATTTTTGCAAGAAAATAAGGACATTTCTGCACAAAGGTTTGAGGCGGTAGAATCTTACAATAGTTAGATATTTATTTAATCTAATGAAATCATCAAGTTAACTAAGGTGATCTGACATTCATTATTGAATGATGCAATTAAATAATTAAAAAATACGGATATTTTATGATGTAGATGTTTTGCACAGCAATCCGAAATTCAGCTGATAAGTCTCAAATTCCAGTTTAGGCAAGAAATTCTTATTACAAAGAAACTTATTTGGAGGGGAGAAGAGATTTACCGAATATTCCAGAATTATCATCCAAATGAAAACACTATACTTAAAATTTTAGTAAATAATTAAAAATAAAATATATTTATATGCATTATTAGTAATTAAATATTCAGCAATAGGATTAAAAAATGATAGGATTAAAAAAATCTACAAATTCTAGTTCTTTTATATGTGTTAAATAAAGGATTTTCTATTCAAATATGTGTGCCATTACGATTTATGCTCAATAAGCTATGTATGGTTTTTTCATTTTGAATAAATTAATTTTTCATCTTGTTGAGCAATGATCTTGACCTGTTGAATGAATTAAATTCTTTCAAATCATTTCTAATTTTTGTATTCGATAGAAACCAAAGCTGGTATAGTGATAAATTGGATTAAGAATTTGCAATAAAGTTTTAAATTCCCTAAATAACATTTCAATCATGCGGAAAAGGATTTAACCTTTCACACTTACCTGAAACACGTTTCTTTTCAGAGTTCATGATATAAAAACGCCGGAACTCAGCGTTTTGATATCATTTGTTTCAACTAGCTTGAAAAGTATACAGCACAATGATCTCTCAGGTAAAGTTACTATCGCTCAAACTTTTATTATTAGATATCATGTTAATGAATTACATTTATTAATTGCTTATAATAATGATTCAGTTGAGGAATCTTCACTGAAATCTTTGTTACTTTAAACAATTAATTAAAAAATTAATTATAATTATTAATATTTTCTGAAACTCGAGAATTTGTTAGACTTTGGTAAATTCTGTATAAATTGAAATTTTAGGGTTTATGCCTTTTATTACAATCCTTTGTTCGTATAGCTTTCGTTTACAATTTCAGTTCGAAGTATGTATCAGACATTAAAATTCTTCATGATTTGCTGTAGTACTTTATGAATTTTTGATTAAAATTCTTTTGTTAAAATTTTTTCTATATATTTTTAAGAAACTACTATTGAAACAAGTAAAGTTTCATTAAAATAAGTGTTGTTTGAGGATTTTACAGTCGTTAGCACATTTCTATCATACGAATTTGGCTGTAATTCCGAAGTTGCGGCACAAACATTAGAAGGAAGAATTTACAAATTATAAGTTTAAAAATATTTAGTAGAAAGTGGTATCGAACTGTTTTCATTCAGAGACTTAATAATATTTTTAAATCCCATAATTAATCATAAATAATAGGTCTAGTAGAAAAGAAGGTTCATAATAAACTTCTAGTCCTTACGTTAGGAATTTTCTGATAAGATTTTTTTAATGGAAATATAAGCGCATTTCAATACATATTTCAATATTCCTTGCAATTATGCTACAATATCTTTTTTATTTAGAAAAAAAACTACACAAAATATATTTGCATCGATCAGTTCTTTCATTTAAAGTAATATATTTTTAAATTCTAGAATTAAATCAATAAAAAAATTAACTCTTTATTATTAAATCTGAATTACAAATCTAATAAGGCTTTAAATTTTTATGAAACTTCTTATGTTCAAGAAATTCGAAAGCTATTTTAATTATCAATACTCAATCTACAGTGTAATCAAAAATAGTTGAAAATAAATCTTATTTAGTTTTTCGAAACTCAGTTCAAGATTAATAAAAAATTTTAAGCTTTGGTTAAATTAAGGCATTTAATGTAGTTTTAATCTGTCTTGACGGCTATGAAAGTGTATGTTAAGCATGAAATGCTATAAATAAAATTCGCTTCTTCGGACAATTTTTCCGAAAAAAAAAATTACATTCCTTTTTTGTTTTTTTTATTTCAATATTAGACAGCAAAAGAAAACTTAACAACAATTACTTTTATAAAAAATAATAATAGAAAATGATTATTTTATATTAATCAATCATTATTGAAAAATGTTTGGATACCTATCAGGAAGTTTGAAAATCATATTCGCTAATTTTTATTCAGTTTTTCAAGGGATCAAATTAAATGTTTGATTTTCAGATACCTGATTCATTCTTTTAAGCATATTACTTTCAAAATTTCCCCAAACTTTTAATGTACGAAGAGCTGCATAAAACCATGGAAACAATAAAATAATTAATATTTTTTCGAATATTTTTTTTCGCAACTTTTTATTTTTTCAGAATAATTGAATGATCAATATATTTAAAAATTCAATTTTAATGCATAGTTTCATTAGTCTAATAATTTATAAGACATTTACATTCTGCTATAACTTGTAACATATATTTTTGTTTGTTCCAGGCTTTTATTTTGGCTGCTTTGGCAGTGGCTGCTTTTGCAAGCCTGCATCATGAAGTAAGTTTAAAGTTTAACAAATGTTACCTTATATTTTATTTCTTTCTTTCTCAAATATCTTACAATTTGATGTGAGATTAGCTAGATTAGATAATTACGTTGTAATTAAAAGTTAAGCTGTATTTTTAAGAGATTCTCCAGTACTAGAAGAATTGAACTGATGTTCCTTACTATTCTCGTAGTAATTATAATATAAGTTTTAAAACTAAAATTATCCGTAATAAAAAACGACAAATGATGATAAGAAAATATTAACAGGAAGACAAAGGTGTAATAAGAAAATATCGAATATTTAGGATAATGCATTAATTAATATAAGAAAAAATATATGCATGAAAATAATATGAGTTTCTAGGCAGTATTTTATGCTAACTTCTGTTAGATTTACAAAGTTAACATCTTGATTTTTTAAAATTAAAAATGTATTGGCGTCGATATTGCTTTAATAAATTACTAATCTTACATACATAAATATATTGAGAATAAAATGTGTATATTAAACTTAATTCGTATTTTGTAATTAATTATTTCCTACACCATTCATTTTACAACATATTTTGCTTTATCTCATTGCAAAAAACATGCGTTCTTTCACAAAGAAAATCGATAATATTTTCTATCTCTTGTGTCATCTATTTTTAGAATATCATATAAAACTCTTATTCCTGATGTTTAATATTTCTCAAAAAATCTGGAAGTCATAGACTTTTTTTTTTTGCTATTTTTGTAACATTATAATTATTTTAAAATTTCAGAACCGCATGTTTATAATTTTATAAGGATATTATGCAATTACGAAAAGTTACTTAAAAACCAATTAGTGATTCTCAGGTTATGCTAAATTGTTTTTAAAACCAAATATTTTTGAAATAATAGTATTCTATTTTTAATAAAAAATTTCTATAACTTTTGATCCGATAGCCCATCCACCATCCCCAACCTTTCAAATTCGGCTACAGCGTGAAGGACAAGCACGGTGAACAACACCGAGAAGAAGTCGGTGATGGCAAGAACGTGAAGGGAAGCTATGGATTCACCGATGCCAGGGGAATCAAGCGACAGGTCAACTACATCGCTGACCACGGGGGATTCAGAGCTGAGGTCAAGACCAATGAACCTGGAACCGCCAATCAGAACCCAGCCGCCGTCCACATCATCTCCGACGCTCCCTATGGACACGGAGGATACGCTGGACTTGGATATGCCGGAGTTGAAGGTGCAGGATATGGATATGGCGGTCTTGGCGCTGTCGGTTTGGGATACGGATATGGTGGTCTTGGAGCAACTGGTGTAGGATATGGAAATGCTGTACTTGGAGGCTATGGTGGTCTCGGATATGGAGGCTATGGCCTCGGTAACGGACGTTTGGGAGGTTTAGGTTACTCACGATATGGTTTTTAAAGGTCCGATTGTAAAATCTTTCTTTCTATATCTTTCATGGTTTGGTTTTCATGGTTTTTTCATATAAAAAATATATCTTTCATGGTTTGTTTAGCAAAGAAATAAATATATATTTCGTAAATAAGTCTTGTATATTTTTTTAATAATCTCACAATGATATTACTTTTATATACGATTAAATTGTGATGAATTTCACATTATTCTTCCGAATTAGCAAACTTTTCTTAACGCTGGTAACTACGGTATTTTCATGCAACATTTTGTTTTATTTGATTATGTATTATATTAATATCTTAATGCTGTGCAATGAATCTTTTAAAACTGGTAATTTTAATCTATCTATCTATCTATGTGTGTATATATAT
>JAPMOR010050167.1:0-19912 GCA_026543865.1 Argiope aurantia | reverse complement strand
ATAAATATAAAAATATTTTTTTTTTACTGAAACGAAGCATTTTTTTTTAAATATAAGTACTGAAAACAGAGTCGCTGAAAATTTAAACCTTATGGGAACTAAAGAATATATTTCTTAATTTATATAATATCTCAAGAAGTTTTCAACAAAATTTTCTCAGATTCATCACGAACATATCGATTAATTAACAATGCTTGGTTTTAAATGCATCAAACACTAAAAAAATAAACAGAATCGTTTGAAAAAATCTGTCGGAAAACATATTAAGCCTTCAAAAGCAAGTCCGTATCCGTTGAAAATAGTCAACGCCAATTATGGTAACGCAAATGCCTGAATCTTCTACACCAGTTGAGGTAACGCTATGCAGATTAAATATTTTTAATTTCCTTTATTCTTTTTTATTTTTATTCAAAAGTACTTCAGAATGAATCTGAAAGATCGATTAATTAACAATGTTTAATTTTAAATGCATCAAACATTAAGAAAATAAATAGAATAGTTTGAAATAAGCAGCCGAAAATTTGTTAAGCCTATCCTCTTTAGAACGGGAAAAAAAATTGAAGCCTTTCTCATTTGGCGGTGGGGAAATGAAGATTTTTTTGCGGGAAAGTTAGTTTTTAATTAATAATTAAAATTCTAATTAAAAATTCAAAAAAGGGACCCCAGGTGCTCATTCCCGAACTCCAAGGTAGGTATGTGCCGAATTTGATAGTTGTAGGTCGAACGGTCTGGCCTGTAGAGCCCCAACCCACACACACATTGAGCTTTATATAAGTATAGATATCATGTTAAAAAATAATATTTATTTACTACTTTGAAAAATGATTTAGTAAGGTAATGTTCGCAGTATGCTTCGTAGCCTTTGATGACTAATTAAAATAAATTTAATCAATATTATTTCCTGAAGCTCAAGAAATTTTTAGAATTAGAGAGTGTTTCAGAATTTTAAAGTCTTTGATGAATTCTTAATGAATTAAAATTTTAGAACTTATGACTTTTATTATAATCCCTTACACTCGAATAGCTTTCGTTTAGAGGCTCGAAGCATGTGCTAAACATTCAAATTCTTCTGGAATTCTGCAGTGTATGAATATTTGATTAAAATTCTTACGTTATAATTTTGATTATATATTTTTAACAAACTACTATTGAAATAATTAAGGTTTCATTCAAATAGGAGATTTTTAATCATTTCTCAGTCGTTAGAAAATTTCCCATCATTCGAAGTTGGCTGTAATTTCGAGGTTAAAGAACAGTCTTTAAAAGGAGAATTTATTAATTATAACTTTAAGAAAATCATTTAAAATTAATTTACAAGAAAGTAATATCGAACTGTTTCCAACAGATACTTTTTATGATTTTTGTATTCATATAATTAAAAATAGAAGTGAAAAATTATTCATAAGAAATGTCTTGTCATTTTGGTAAGGAATTTATTTATTTAGAATTTACTTTATGGATACATAAACGCGTTTCAAAAGATATTCCAATATGCTTTAATCACGCCACGATATATTTCTTGTTTAGACCATAAGGGTATAAAATATTTTTGCATTCATCAATTCTGTCATCGTAAGTAATATTTTTTTTTAATTCAAGGCAGAGATAAAAAATAAATCTTTGCTATTAAAACTGCATTAAAAATCTATTGAGGTTTTAAATTTTTGTAAAACACCTTATGTTCAAGAAATTCAAAAACTGATTCAATTACAAATATTCAATCTACAGTTTAAGAAGAAACACGTGAAAATAAGTCTTGCTTAGTTTATCGAATATTAGTTCCTTACTTTAAAAAATTAAATCTTTGAATGAACTGTAGCATTTTATGTGTTTTAATCTATCTTAATGACAATAAAACTTTAGGCCGAGCGTTAAATGCTTTAAATAAAAACACCCTCTTTGGTTAAGTTTTCAAAAAAAACATTAATTCATTTTCAAATGTAAGATTAGTGTAATGAATATTAATTTTATAAAAATTATAAAATATAATTATTTTTAAAGAAAAATAATTATTTTTAATTAATTAATCATTATTGAAACCGGTTTGTATCCCTCTCCTGAAGTTTCGAAACCATATTCTTTAATTTTTATTCAGTTTTTCAAGTAATCCAAATTAAATATTTGATTTTCACATACGTGATATATTCTTTTGAACATATTACTTTCAAAAATTTACCTAAGTTTTTAAAGCAACAATAGTTGAATAAAGTCCTAAAAACTATAAAATAAATAATATTTTTCGTCATAAAATTTTATTCTTTTTTTCACATATTTTTTTTCAGAATAATTAAATACTTAAAATATTTAAAAAGTGATTTTTTAATAAATAGTTTCTTTAGTCAGGTAAATTTAAGACAACTACATTTTACCATGTACATCGAACATTTCATTTCTTTGTTGTTGGTTCCAGGCTTTTATTTTGGCTGCTTTCGCAGTGGTTGCTTTTGCCAGTCTGCATCATGAAGTAAGTTTATAGCTTAACAAATTTTTCTTTGTGTTTTATTTCTTCCTCTCTAAAATGATTTAATATCTGATGGAAGATTTAGAGAGAGGAGTTAAGTTGAATTTTTAAAAAAATGCCCGTTAACTACAAGAACTCTTCGGATGTTCATTTTTTCTCTTAGTAATGATAATATACTCCTCAAAGACATGATTTCGACAGAAAAAATTCTTCAATTGATAACAAACAGATAACGATGTAGGTGTAAGAATATTATAACAAAATATCGAATGATTAGAGCAATGAAAATATTAAAATAAGGAAAAGGATATGCAAGGGAATAATATTTTATCTTTAGAAGCATTTGATTTATTAATGTTAAATTTATAAATTTCTCACTCCGATATTCTGAAAAACAATTTTATTGGATTCTATATACATTTAATAAATCACAGTTATAATATACTTAAGAATAATGTGAATGTAATTCTTACTTTTTGTTCAATTCATCTTTAATTCCCAACAGTATTCGTTTTCCGATAGTAAACTTCATTGCGTTTTAAAAAATTTGCTTTATTTCATTAAAAAAAAAAAAACTTGAATATATTTTTTCTCTCTTGTATCATTTACTGATAGGCAATTACATAAAATAATTATTTCGGATATTTAGTAATTCTTAAAATACCTGACAGTCACAGTATTTTATTATTGTGAAAAATTAAAGATACTGAGGCATTGCTAAATTTATACAAAACCGAAGATCTAATAAATATTGATATACTAGTTGAATGAAAACTTTCAATTCATTTTCTCCCTGCCAGCCTATCCACCATCCTCAACCTTTCAAGTTCGGCTACAGCGTGAAGGACAAGCACGGTGAACAGCATCGTGAAGAAGTTGGTGATGGGAAGAACGTGAAGGGAAGCTAGGGATTCACCGATGCCAGGGGAATCAGGCGGCAGGTCAACTACGTCGCAGACCACGGTGGTTTCAGAGCTGAGGTCAAGACCAACGAACCCGGAACCGCCAATCAGAACCCCGCAGCCGTCCACATCATCTCGGACGCTCCCTACAGACACGGAGGATATGCCGGAGTTGCTGGACTCGGATACGCCGGATTTGAAGGTGCAGGATATGGATATGGTGGTCTTGGAGCTGTCGGAGTGGGATATGGATACGGTGGACTTGGAGCAGCTGGTGTAGGATATGGAAATGCTGTACTTGGAGGCTATGGTGGTCTCGGATATGGAGGCTATGGCCTCGGTAACGGACGTTTTGGAGGTTTAGGTTACTCACGATATGGTTTTTAAGAAATTAAGTGTAAATAATATATTTTTGATGTTTTTTTTAGCATGGAAATAAATATTTATTTTGTAAATATGTCTTGTATTATTCTATTTTTGATAGTTTAAAAATGATATTACTTTTGTCATGTGTTTAAATTGTGATAAATTTCACAGTATGCTTCCTACTTATCAAAATATTCTTGATGTAGTTAAATACTATATTTTCATTATAATCAAGACAGATGCTTAATATTCAATAATAAGCATATACAATCCTACAAAATTTCCAATTTTACATTTGTTATGATTTTAGTCAAGATTTTGTCGTTTTAATATCATAACATTTCATTACTAAAGCAATAACGGTTTTCATTGATTAAATTGATCATCAATAATACTATGCAATAAACTCTTTAAAATCGGTAATTTTAGTCCTGAGCTATTTAAAATATATTAAGATTAACTATACAACAGGATAGTTGCTTTAAGTGCAATGCCCGCTTATATAAAATGCACTTGAGCGAATTCCAATGTCTTACCATCGCGTTAATTCGTTAATCGCGTATATATATATATATATATATATATATATAAGTATTTATGATAGTATATGATATCTTCATAAATTTATAAACAATGTCCCAAATTTTCCTGTGTTATATCATGTAATGATTTAAGTAGTTTATCTTCTACAATTTATATAGATTATGATATAAATAGTGATATTTAAGTTTCAGTGATGAACTATAATTTATAATCTGTAGCAAATGTTTTTCATATATCGATTTTTCCCTGAGATTAAAAAAGTAAAATACAATAAAATATATTTAATTACCAAAAAAAAAGTTATATCAAGTGCTTCCGAAAACTAAAAAAAATTGCAGAGGCATTTCATAAAATAATATAATTCAAGTAATAAGTTTTTAATAATAATTAAGTGGAGAATTTGCTTCGCATCTTTTCCGATAATCGCTTTGCCATTTTAATTTGAAATTCGTTAATTCAAAAACAATTAACAAATTGCTTGGCAGGAAATTGGATTGACATATTTGAATTTTGCTTATTTCCTTTTTTTCCGTTCATTTGTTACAAACCAATGGATAAAGTAATTTCAATAAAAGACATTAAGGCGTAAATTTCAACATACTAGGCTAGACTGAAAGGATTTTGACGGAAAGGAAATTTACACGTTTCTTACTACTAATTTTCTATTAATATTTCAAAATTTTATATGGAAAAATTTGATAATGAAGTCTTAAATATATATATATATATATATATATATATATATATATTTAAGCTAAGCATTATTAAGGGATTATATTTATTATATTTTACTTTGAAAAGCAGACCACTTATTGTTCACTCTATTGACAAATCTTTCAAATAAGAAAATGTACCATTTTTAAATACTATGCCACACCGATTAATGAAGTCAAAGCAACAGATCAAACTGTAGATCATTTTAGGCAAGATTAATCATTATAGATTTTATATTATCTTCAAAGAAACATTATATTCGCTACTTTTTTCCCAGATTAAAAACATTTATATTCATTTCTTATTTCCATATTCTAATATTAATGGGAATCAATGGAGAAACGTCTGTCACCTGGGAGCTAAAACATAATTCATAAATATAACTTTTTATAACATTTTTCTGAATATTTTGCTACTTTTTTGATTATACATTTTTTTACCAATGACAGTCAAAAATACATTCATTATTATAAGGAAACATAAACATTTGAAACTTACTTCACAATAAGTTTTTAAAAGACAATAAACAGAGCTAATTGTGACATAGGAGAGAAAAAAATAATTTTGGATATGCACATAGGAATTCTTTAAACATTTCAAATATATTAAAGGCAATATCAAATTATCTTGGAAAGTTAGGACTAAAATTATAACAGTGTTGATTAAAATAACTATTTAATTTTGATGATAAGTTATTTTTTTAATAACATGGTAGAGAATTACATTCGCGTCATATTGAAAAATGTTCTTAAACAATACTTTTAAACTTTAGACACTTATATCACAAATTCATTTCTTCTGGGATAACTTGCGTTTTTCTTAGTACAGGGTTAGCAAGAAATAAGTTACCCATTTTAGATTGCTCTAAATTGCGGTCTATTGGTCCAAATAAGATAAAGTTTGATGTACCGACTATTCAGATGATGCGCTTTGCATTTATTAATAAAAAAAAGAAAGAAGTGCAAAAATTTTCCAATATATGGAGTTGTAATACAAATGGCATTTATTTGCATATATTGAAAATGCGAAACATAATTTGCGTTACAAGGCATGTCTATTGCCATTTTTCCTTGATACAAAAAAGGCGAATTCTCCATGAACATTAGTTTTTTTTTTTTGTCATTCCTACGTTGCAGTAAAAAGCGCTACTGGTGAAATTGTTCTACCAGAATCAACAAAACTCTGTTGCAGTTCTAAAGGAATTTCGTCGTGTGAAGCAGATACGTAGAGGTTCAATGTCTCCAGGTGCCCTCAGCAAGATGATGCAGAAATTTGAAATAATTCTTGAAATAATTCCCGTCTTCCGGCGTCAAAAATGTTGCGATCGCGCTTGTTGAAGCCAGCAGTCAGCCGCTGCATAATAGTGTGAGTTTGGTAGTTGTTTTTCGTGTTCTGGATATGCCGTAATCAACTGTACGAAACATCGTGCGGCAGATTTTGCAATTTTATCCATACAAAATCAAGTCTGTGTATTTGTTGCAGGACGGGGGCTTAGAGGTCCATAAAACTTTTTCACTTCAGTTCCTTGCTCGAATGGTGGTTGACACAACTTGGCTATGGTACATTTTGTGGAGTGGTGAGACCTACTTTTGCCTCAATAGGCAAGTTGACACAGACAGCTGTCGAATTTGGGCAGAGGAAAACCCTCTTTTTATCCAGGAACAACCCTTGCATCCTGAAAAAGTGACAATATGGTGTAGTTTTACAGCTACCTTTATCAATGGATCGTATTTATTTGAAGAGATGACTAAAAATAGAATCCAAACATGTTCCGTCACAGGACAAAGGTAACATGATAAGTTGAGGGATTTTGTAATTCCAATTCTTCTACAGCGTAGATACCTTCAATATATAATTTTCAGGATGCTGCACCACCTCATAATGATCGTCGTGTAAAGCGATTGTTAATACAGCATTTCGCAGAAGCACGAGTTATCAGCCGTCATTTCTCAATAACATGGCCTCCTCGCTCACCGGACATCACCCCTTGCATCTTTTAATTGCGGGGTTATTTGAAGGACAATATCTACCGTCAAAGATCATATCTACCAGATCTGAAGGTTAACATTTGGCGCCATATTCTTAATATTCTGGCAGACTCAGATCTTTAGAAAACATGGTTCTCCGATTAGAGATGCTCTAATTGTTGAAAATGAAAGTGGACATATTGAGCAATTTTAATGTTACTTTATTTGACAATTATAAACCATATTAAATGGGTTTATATGTATTACAACGGCACCTAACGGTGAATTTCTGTACTATTTTTTATTTAATAAATGTGAAGCGCATCGTCTGAATAATCTGTAGTTCAAATTTTATCTCATTTGGATCAATATAACGCATTTTAGAGCCCTCTGAAGTGGGTAACTTACTTCTTTCTAACCCTGTATTATTTATAACAGCTTTAATAATTCCTCGAAGAATCAAAAAAGTCCTTAGGTGTTGGTTTTAGATTTGTTTCATGTTTTAAACGAAGTTTAGTATTTATTTTTGAAATGAGACCCATCAATATTTCCTAATTATGCAAAGTTATGTGTAAAACATATTTTTCTTTCATTTTAAATCCACATTATTGTGTTTTAATGTACATTACAGCTATATTCGCTAGAAATAACGAATAATCTGAATTCAGCGTATACCCAAGCATAAAAATGGTAGGCTAATTCGGAATGATATAAATTAGTCGTCTGTACTTCTTGGCAGAAAACGATCGCTCTAGTAAAATTTGAAATAAAATGTCACTGTTTTTCTAAATAATCTTGAAAATCCTTTTTCTTTTTTTTTTTACATTTATATCACAGCAGTTTGAATTCAAAATTTTGCCAATTTTCTTGCCCAATTTCCAGATCAAGTTAATGAAGAAATGATTTTTATTTTCTTTTAACATTGCAAATATATTTATATTCAATAAAACTAATTTGACTGACGTGTTGCTATAAATTCCCGAAATTTCTTAAAAATTACTTTTAAACAAGGCCTGAGTGATTTGTGCCAAAATAAATGTTTATAAAATTATTATGTAATAGGATATAAATACATTAAAATTAATAATATGACCAATTGCAAAAACAGTATCTTCCGCTTAGAGCAGTAAATACATTAATTCGAAACCCGTGAAGCAATTTCTTTGAATGATACTGGAAAAGACCATGTAAACAAATGATTTGTAACTGTTGTGCATTGTGTAATGCAGGTTTCGAATATGTATCAAGGGAATAATCTTCTTGACCTTATTGAATTTTATATAGATCATTTTAATTATACATACGTACCTATATTCGAAACAGCGATTTTTAATGTTAAAGCAAAATTATAAATGTCGTTCTTATAGAGTAAATATGTGAAATGAGTTTTTTTTTTACTGAAAGAAATCCATGATATTGAATTTGCCGAAACATCGATGATAATTTTTTGAAAATTTCAAAACTTTCTCTTATCTTCTTTGGACAGAATATTATAGATTTAGTTACATTAAAATCCCTTTTAATGCAACACTGGGATTTTTGGAGTCGAAATCCTAATTAAACTCGAGCATATAATGATGACTGCCCCTGTGCTGACATCCCCTTTGCTAATTTCCTCACCACACCAGTGACAATAAATCTGGGGTGCATTAAACTCACTTACGTGGTTCTCTTTGGTGGAATCGATTTCCGAATTGCAAACCCATTGATCCTATAACCGGAACCTTATCACCATCCATCATGTGCGCTTTGTCAACAAAATGAAAATTAATTTAACGTAAATGCAAATATTACAAATTACTATTACTGGTTGAAAAGTCAAAATTCAATGTAAAGAGAAAGCTTAAGACGCTTCTGTTTTTTTTGCTCGCGTAATGATTTTTTATATATCGTTTTTTGCTCACATGAGCAAAATGCCTCCAGTAGTCCATTTACCTATATGACAACACTATGGACTACGAAAATTCTATCGGAAGGAACGACATATAAGTATCATGTATCGTCAAAAAGCACTGCTTATTTTCTATTAGCTCAACCTTTCCCTGCGAAAGAGTAACTAAAGCTGAGTCTAAGAAGACAGAAATAAAGTAATTTTGGATGATTCATTTAACCACGGGCAGAACAAGTACATAGATATTGAGCGCGCATAATTGGTTGTGAACTTGCTTCATTTTGTGCGGAACGAAATCACATAGATTTTCCCACATGGAACTTGGAGAATTCATATAGGACAAATAATAGCCTATTTCTGTTAATTCCAATTGTTTACTTCCATTGCATTTACAAGAATGTTGTATCTATTTATAATAGGAGTAATTGTTTTGAATGAAACTGTATATTTACAAGAAAGTAATATGCTTTTGCTCATACATTTGAACCGGTAGAATCTTACAATGTGTAGGTAATTTGCTTTAATACTTATCAGAGCATTAACTTAAAAAACGATTATCTGATTTTCTTTGGCAAATATTGTATCGATTAATTAAGAAACAATCCCGTATATTTGAGGATTTAAATGCCTATCACATCTATCCAAATTTAAACTATTAAAATTTCTCATTTTATTCCAAATGAGCAGTTCTTGTTAGTCAGAATTTGATCTTTATTTTGGAAATTTACCGAAAGTTCTAAAATAATAGTAAAAAAAATCAGTATGCTTGAAATTAAGCATTATAAAATTTAAAAAACCATATGAATTTTAAATTAAAAATAAAATTATCTTAAAAACGTACATTCAAATTGCCAAAAATTTCTGAAGAAAGTTAATCATATTATATCCGCTAAATTGATTTTTCTTTCTTTATCAATATTTGTTTTATTAAGTTCCACATTCAATACGATATGTGTCTTTATTTTCCATCACGAATAAATTAATTTTTTATGCTGTTTAGCAACGATCTTGACCTTATAATTGAATTAAATTCCTTCAGATTATTCTAATTCCAAAACCGATAGAAACAAAAACCGGTATAATGAATTTTTATGAAAAATTGGATTATGAACTTGCAATGGAATACTAAATTCTCTAAAATTGTATTCCAGTCATGCGGAAAAAGAATTAATATTGCACTCGTATCTAAAACATGTTTCATTGTAGAACTCGTGATATAAAAACGCCAGAACTTAGCATTATAATATCACTTGTTTCAAACTACTTAACGAATAAATACCACAATGATCTCTCAGGTAAGAATATTATTATACAACTTTTCATTATTAGACAAGCTATTATTTGAATTTTAAAAATTTTGGAAAATACTGAAGATCCTTGTTATTTTTATAATATTGCAAGTTAGGGGCAAATTTCACTTACAGACGTATTTCAAGTCATGCTTTTTTCTTCGACAGTTACTAATATTTGATCTAATTCCTTATATTATAGATTTTAGACAATTTTTTAAGAGAAGAATTTTGAAATACTAAAAGTTTAATTTAAATAAATGTTTCCGTAAACAATTTTCCTGTTATAGCATGTTTCCATTATAAAAATTCGGCTATGATTTCAAAATTAGAAATCAGATATCATAAAGAAGGATTTGTTAAGTATGACTTGAAGAAAATCATTTAAACATGATTAATAACAAACGGTAACGAATAGTTTGGATCAGAGGCTCTTAATAATTTTTGATTCCAATAATTAACAGTGGAATAGAAAAAAGTTTCATAAACTTTTTTGCCTTTTTGTTCAGGAATTTCCTTGCTTAAAATTTAAATAAGGAAATGTTAAGGTACTTTAGTATATGTTTCAGCATTATGCAGAAATGTTTTTGTTGGTTTGTTTGGTACAAACCGACAAAAAATATTTTTGTTTTCATCAACTCTGGCAACAAGAGCGATAAATTTTTCAATTCAAGAAAAGAATAGTTAAAATTGAATCTTTATTATTAAATTTGAATTATTAACGGTTCATTATTTTTTTATAAAACTCCTTGTGTACAGGAAATTTAAAAATGTATTGAACTACAAATAATTCATTTGTATTTTGAGCCGAAATACTCAAAAATAAAATTTATTAAGTCTTCCAAATGTCGGTTCAAGTTTAATTTTAATATTTTTTTTGAGTGAATACAAGTATTTTCTGTAGTATTTATCGGTCATATCTGCAATGAAAATGAATGCTGGCCATGAAAGGCAATAGAAAAAATAACTTTTCAGCCATTTTCTTCGAAAGGATACGGCATTTGCTATTTTTTTTTGTTTGTTTGTTTTCAGACTACAAAAAAAAGTTAGCAAACGAAGAAAAGATAATATCATATTAATCAAAAATTTCCTTTTGGTAATACTTCAAAATCAAATTCTTTAATTTTTATATTTAATTTTTCATATAGTATCATGTTAATTTCCGTACTCTTTCAAATACAATAAAAGTTGCATCAATCTATGTGAATTATAGAATAACTAACATTTTCACAAGCCATTTTTTCTTTTTTCTCGAATTTCTTTTTTATTCTAGACAAATTAAGTGCTTAAAATGTTTGAAAATTCAATTTCAATACAGAATTGCTTTAGTCTGATAACTTTTAACGCATCTACTTTTTGTAGATGTAACAATATATAATTCTTCCTTTTGTTTCAGGCTTTTGTTTTGGCTGCTTTGGCAGTGGCTGCTTTTGCCAGTCTGCAACATGAAGTAAGTTTACATCTTTAGCTTTTTTTTCTTATACATTATTTCTTATCTTATCAAACAGTTTAATATTAGACGGAAGATAATCAATTTTAATTGATAATGAGATTACAGCATGAAGATAATACCGGATGATAAAGACAAGACAAACAGAAAAATAGTCGAAAAGATAGGCTTGGAACTTACGAAAAATATGCAATTTATAGTAAAATTTAACCTTAGTGTACAAAAATTGCATTAAAGAATCTAATATAAATTTCAGTTTCACTGACATGAATATTAAAAGGATTACAACACGAAAAGGCATATAAACGATAGAAGCATTATTTTGCATTATTATTTTCAAATATTTATTATTCATAGGAAATTTCACTGTTAGATCAGTTGATCAAATAAATTTAAATTTTAAAATCAGATGTGATGTTTCAGAATTCATAAGTATAGAACTCCTTTAATTCGACTTTTAGGAAAATGTTAATAATGCTCACACATTAATTAAAAGAATAAGTACAATTTTTCTTGAATTTATATAAAATATCCAAAAAGTTCGAAGATATATTTAGAGTTTGCAAAAGGGGTCTTTACGATAATTTTACGTTTATTCGATTTCTCATGTTTAAGTAAGTAGTTATGTTATTTATTGTTATTTATGTCATGTATTTATTAATAATTAACTAAAAACCAATATCTTAATCTTATAATATAAAGTGTTTATGTAAAACTATATGCATTTCATTAAAATATTTCTACTAGTAAAACTGGAAAATACAAAAATATTTTTTGAATATATTAAAAATGTAAAATTCTAATCTTTGCTTCTTAGGCACATTTTATATTAATTTGAGATAGATGTACAAAGACATCGTTACAAAATTCTAAATAGCAAATTTTTATTGGAGTTTTATTTAGTTATATTAACGTCCTTCTTTAAGCCAACATTAGGGCTAATTTGAGACGAACCTCGTAATTTCGAACCACTGTCAGATGACGAGGACGACACCTGGGTAGGCACCCCCCTATCCAAGCATTCACAATACACCAGCGGTAGAATGTTTGTCCCGACGGGTTTAACATATACCAGCCTCACTTACACACGCGGCTGTTCTTCAGTGGAATCGAGTCTAGAACCTGAAATTCTCATCTTCCGAAGCCGAGACCTTATCACCAGGAGACCGCGCCCCCATAAATTTCAATGGAAATAATATTTATAAAATAGGTTACCATTATACAGTATTTATGAATACTATAAATTCCCTTATTCCTTTACTGGTGTTCTAAATTCAATATATGTTTTCATTGATAATTTACAACAAAAAATTATAACAAACATAATTCCCTTTTCTAAAATTGGCATTTCATTATATTGTACAAAATTTCGCTCATTCTATAGAAAATTTTTGAAATGCTTTTTGACAACTCCTGAATTGAATGTTACAAAATAAATTGAAAGTCAATGCATTTTATTGCTATTTTGATGATTATAATTTCGCAATGAAACAGTGAATTAACAACATGGTTCTTAAGAAAATCGATGATACTCAGGCATTGCTAATTCGTTCGGAAATCTGTAAAGAAAATAAAGTACTGGCTTCAATGAAAAGTATTTATTCTTTTTTCTTCTTCAGCCTATCCACCATCCCCAACCTTTCAAATTCGGCTACAGCGTGAAGGACAAACACGGAGAACAACACCGTGAAGAAGTTGGTGATGGCAAGAACGTGAAGGGAAGCTACGGATTCACCGATGCCAGGGGAATCAAGCGACAGGTCAACTACGTCGCTGACCATGGGGGATTCAGAGCTGAGGTCAAGACCAATGAACCTGGAACCGCCAATCAGAACCCAGCCGCCGTCCACATCATCTCTGACTCTCCCTATGGACATGGAGGATATGCCGGAGCTGCAGGACTCGGATACGCCGGAGTTGGAGGTGCAGGATATGGATATGGTGGTCTTGGAGCTGCCGGATTGGGTTATGGGTACGGTGGTCTTGGAGCAGCTGGTGTAGGATATAGAAATGCTGGATTGGAGGATATGGTGGTCTCGGCTATGGAGGTTATGGTCTAGGCAATGAGCTTTTCGGTGGTTTAGGATACACACGATATGGTTTTTAAGGGATTGCTTTTTAAAAATATATGTTTGATGATTTGTTTAGCAAAGAAATAAATAAATATATTTTTTTGTAAATATGTCTTGTTTATTTGTATTCTTAATAATTTCAAAAGGTTATTAATTTCCTGACGTATATTTAAATTATGATAATTCTTTCGGTTTCCATAGATATTAGCAAAATGTTCTTGATCTGCATTATCTACAACATTATTACAATCAATAATTTTATCCATTATTCAATGCCAAGTATATACATTCCTTCAAAAATTTCTGTTTTTAAAATAATTATTATTTGTATTGCGAATTATGCGTTTCGATATCGTAGATCCTTTATTCAAGCAGTATTCTATATTTTAAACTACTCAGTTGGAAAAGATTCGTCGAAAGGTAGTTGATCAAAGAATGGAATTGGTGCAGCAGAATTTGATGAATGAAATCATTTGTATCATATTAATGACATTGAAAATGTCATTGCACCAAAAATTTTGTGTTACACTAAAAAAAAAATTTCATCGTGATTATTATTTGCAAAAAAGTAAACATTTTATTTTTACATTCTACGTTATTCCTATTACATTGGAAATGTGTTACTCATTGAGTCAGAAACAAGTAATACTGCAAAAGAGTGTTCACGTATTCTGAAAATTATATAAATTCACATTTTTAAAATAAGCATCTGAAGGTGAATGTTTATTGCTTCGATGAGCATACCAATAAATATTGAAATATTATCTAACTGTCAAATCTTTTCAAACATGAAAAATTGCCCCTTTAACATGTTATACGTGCTGATTAATGTAGAAAAGAAAAAGCAAAAGAAAGATTATTGTAACAGGAAAATCTATATTTAACATTTATACACATTCCCAGGTGCTTATATCAGTACGTGTGGTCTATGAAATTTAAAAGTCCATAAAGAGAAAATTCTCTTAAATTTTGATTACAATATTTTGCTATTTACTTGGCTGTATATCTTTGCGTTTTCTCTATGACAGCCAAAATTACATTTGTCGTCATAAAAAATTAGATGCATTTAAATTAAAGCACTTTAAGAACACTTATTCTTTGGAGCTAAATAAATTTTATAAAGTTTATTTAAACACTGAATCACTAGAAAGCAACAAATTCCGTTTACAGATGACAGATATCAGGGAAAAAATCATCTATGGATATATTCATGTAAATCTTTTCAACCGAATAAAAAAAGATATAGAGTATTATCAGGTTGCCTTGAAAAGGTTCCTACTAAACTTTTAATAATTGTGGAAACAATCTAACAATCATACTTCATTGATACATTTTTTTTAAAAATTTTAAGATGAAAAATAAGTAGACTATATATATGAACAGAAAATGCTCTTTAAATGTCACTTTTACCTCATTACGTTTAGTTCTCGGTGCTAAATTAATTTTTTGGAAAAAATTATTTTTATAAGACATTATTTATAACCTTGATAATTCTGTGAAGTATTAAAAAAAATCTTTAATTATGTATTTTAGATTTTAGCTACAATTTTCTTTAAAAAATTATATGGCAATCAAAGTTATGTGACAACTAAATATCACAGGCTTATTTAATTGTAACTCCTCTGAATTGTATGTTCAGTACATTCACACTCGCTCTAGAAATTAGAAATAATTTGAATTTTATTTTATTTTATGCCTCTACAGATATTTGAATGACTCAATTATGCAGAATAGTCTAAATTTATTGTCCTCACTTGCTACGCAATAAAAAGATCTCACATGGTAAATCCGAAAATAAGTACAATTAAATAGTCATAATTACATTTTTTATGCAAGTTTTATCACTGAAATTGCGACTGCAGAATTTTTTCAGTTTCTTTTGAGTATTGTTTTAGAAACGAATAGCCGAGAAAAACAATTTCTTACACTTTCTTAAAACTTAATATAGATGTATTTGTGTTCAACAGTACTAAATTGACTATTATACTACTTTATTGATTCCCAAAATACCTAAGAAAATTACTTATGACTAAAATCTGAATAATTTATTTTAAAATAAATGCTTCTAAAATTATCATTAGATGGACTAAAAATGCATTTAAATAAGCACAATAATCAATTATGAATCAATATCTGTAATAATCAATTATATGTATTTGAAACTTATAAAAATAAATGCATTAATTCAAGAAATAATCAAAAATATAAGTATTATGAAATTTCAAGTAAATTCTATTTCTGGAAACAAACAAACAGAACTCACAGAAAAAAATCCCTTGTTTGAATCCTTGTCTGAAGATGGCCCTTGAGAAAGTCTTCAGGCCGTATTCTTAATTTCTTTCTTTTTTTATTCTATTTTATTCTTTTTGCTAGTATTAACTTATTGTTTTTACTAATTTGTTTTAATAAATATATTCATTTTCAGAGAGACAGAAAACTCCCTTAGTAAGAAAATTGTTTCCGAAAAATATGCATTTTAAAATGAAGATATCGAATGCGTATTTTGAGAAAATTTGTTGTTTTGACTAGTTTTGCTAAGATTTTTTTAATTTATCCTTAAAATCGAAACTGCCGTCTTAGCGTAAAATTCACTTACCAAATATCGTTTGTCTAATTTGCTGTGGTTATTACGTATTCAGAGAAAAAAAATTAGAAAAAGATTTCTTATTTTAACTCAAAAAAATTTCATATAATTCGCATTTATGATGGCTATTTTTTTAATATTTTAGCCCCGATACCGAGACATTACTATCAAGCCACCACGGAAAACTTAAAGCAAATAGCTAATGCAAAAATACAGGATTGTTTAATATAATTGAAACGATTACCAATGACTATAATTGCAAAAAATATATCGGTGTGCAATGCTAAAAAAATACTTCAGATGTTTGAGACTTTTTTGAAAGTAATAATTGAGCTATATCTTTCTTTGCTTACGTATGGAAGATCCATGTATTTGTTCATTACACTATCTGGCCAAAACGATCTGTTTTTAAAATATTATCAGGAGGAACAGGAACAATGTATATAAGGAGGAAAAGATTATAACTACTGTATACCTTCTAAAGATATTACATTTATTCAATTCCTTCAAATTCGAATGCAAAAGAACAAATAAGTCTAAATCTAAGACCCATCCTAACGAAACGAAACCACAAGAAGAAATTCCAAATGAATTGGATATACACATGTACACATGCTTGAGGATATCGAACGCTTATCGGTTTTTGTTAACTTGCTTCAGATTATCTGAAGCGAAATTGTCCCGAAAGGATTCACATAAGATAAATAATAATTTACAGATTCTCCTTTTTTATCCTCTTTTTATAGAATATCCAAATGTTTTTTTTTCCTTTCATTTTTACAAGAAAGTTATATCTATTTGTAATGAGAAATTTCTATAATCGCATTTGTCTTGTATCTACCCTGCATTTTTACAAGGATGTAAACACATTTTTTATATATATTTGAACAAGAAGAATCTTACAATGGTGCAGCTAATTTTTACTTTTTTGTATACTAAATATAAAGAAAATATTTTAAACGTCAAAAAATTCGAACTCACGATTTTGCGGATTTCCATATTTTAGATCTCCCTGAGCTCGAAAAACACATTTTTAGAATTTTTTTGTCTGCCTATCTGAGTGTGACAAAGATAGCTCAAAATGCTTTGAATTAGATGGATGTAAGGTGGAATAAGGTCTTTATAACTCATTTGAAGACTGCTATGAAATTGGCTGAATTGAAGTGAGCCAATTCCGTTAGAGAAAGTCTGTTTGCACGGCTGTTCGAATCTAAGTTAACACAATAACTACAAAACAAAAAGAGCAAAATAGAAAAAAATCGGTACACAAATTTAACATCTATAATGTAGAACCTATCATCTCTTGAGACAAATAAAAGAGGTTGATATTCCTTCTGAATGTATTTCCTAAGACATGTAAATGCGATAGGGTAAAAACGTAAAGACTTAAATGTATCTAATTTGATTTGGGATTTTGTGAATATAATTCTAGCTCTCTGTCAAATATTTCGTTCAAACGTTTCGAAAAAACGCATTTAAAATATACAATTTCGATTTCCGTATAATATTGACTGCATACCAATGATTAATCTTTATCAAAGATAACATGATAGATTCGGAAAAAAATATTAAATTCACACTAAAGTTTAGTATTTCGTAACTTATGTACGCCAATGCAATACAAATCGTCCTGTCATATTACACCTTTATTATATATTATGCGAGAAAGTGTGTGGGAGACCATTTACGATGACTTAAAACTTTTATGAAAATATGTTGTGTTGTTGTTTCTGATGGCACTTGTCACAGACAAGCCCGCTGACCAATTTGCTAGCAAATTTAAGCCGAAATTTTTGCGTCTCTTGTTTTTCAGTAGCGTCATCTAGGGCCAAGAGTACGACTTAGCTACTCACGCGTCACAACCTTTTTTACGGGCGGACTTCATTCATGCATTTCATTCATTCAACCACAGATCGTAATTTAGATCTGAACTAGAGAACGATCACCTCTAATCCAGTACCCCCAGTGGTATTACTCTCGACATGGAGGAATTTGGGACCACGACAGATTTGTACGTGCGCCAGCCACGATCATACACAGAGAGTCTTCGTCTAGCGGGTTCGAATTCACAACCCAGGGATGCGAAATCAACGCCCTACCAACCAGGGTATCCCGGCCTCTCTTAAGAAAACATTGAATTAACAACAGTAAATTGGCTTTCTTTGTTAGATATTCAATAATTGAGGTATTGTTGTTGTTACTGAATAATTAAGAAACAAATTCATAGATTTTATTATTTAAATGATTGCCATGGCTATTCGGAACTTAAACAAGTATAATTTCCAAGTACATTCAGAGTAAGAAGCTCAAATTAGAAAGAATATGGCTTCATTTTTATTATTTCAAATAAATTCCTGAATTATCGTTAAAATAAGATAGTACACTTGAAATTGTACTAAATTAAATATTTGTAATAAATGTAAAGAATTAAAATATTTTCAAGCACATTATTGATTATTAATAAAGTATTCTTTAAAATTTGCCCATTATAAAGACGAAAATTCCGAAGAATGGTAATCATATTATGCCCTTAAATCAAGACTTTTTTCTATATAATTATCTGTGCCATTAAGTAACCTAATTAAAATATATTTCTTTACTTTTTCATTAAGACGAAAGTATTTTTTCATCCTGTTTAACAACGATCTTGACCTTATAAATAAAATAAATTCTTCAGATTATTCTAATTGCAGTAACAAAAAAAAACCCGGTATAATGGCTCCTTATGAAAAATTGGATTACGAGCTCCTAATCGAACATTAAATTCTTTAAAATGACATTTCAATCATGCGTAAAGGAATTAACATTTGACTCCTATCAAAAATAAGTTTCACTTCAGTATCCATGATATAAATACGCCTAAACTCAGCATTATGATATCACTTGCTTCAAGTTACTGGATAAGTAAACACCACAATGATTTCTCAGGTAACTTTACTATTACTCAAACCTTTGTTATTAGATATCATGTTAGTGAATTGCATTTATTTCTCGTTTTCAATAGCGATTTAGCAGGCAATTTCTTCATAGAAAACTTCATTTTTGTAAATGAAAAAAAAATTAATGTGCTACTAATAATGAATAATATTTCTTGAAAATTGAGAACATATAAATAATTTTGGAAAATTCTTTATAAAGTGACATTTTAGAACTTATGTCTATTATACTATGTTATGTTTTTTTTTATATTGCTTTGTTCGAAGAACTTTTGCTTACGGGAATAATCACTTCTTCTGAACTTCTTCTGAACTGAATGTAGTTTATGATTACTTGATTTATTTTTATATTACTGTTTTATTGATACCATTTTTTGAAAAAACATGTTACAGTTCGGTCTTAAACATATTAAAATGCATATTAACCATGTAAAAGCTATAAATAAGTCAAATAGCTGTAAATTAGAGCTTATTAAAACTTAATAGATGCTTTGAATTAAAGCAAATGCTTTTTGATTCTGGGGCATATCATCATCCAGCAAAATGATATTTAACGAGTACTACATTTTTAATAATAAAAAATAAATAATAAAGAAATGATTATTTATTAGTAGACGACTATAAATGAAAACTTTTTGTATTTCTTCAGGTGAAATTTCAAACCCAAACTTTAAAATTCTTATATTAACTTTTATATGTGAGTCTCTTTAATATTTGCTTTTCAATTATTTGATTCA
>JAPMOR010050165.1:0-15881 GCA_026543865.1 Argiope aurantia | reverse complement strand
CATGAATAGTGGTAAATTCGAATACTGCGTTAATTTTGGGACACCCTTTATTAAAAATAATTAATTATTCACATTGATTATTATATATAGATAGTTAAGAATTTTCGATTCTTGTTAAAATTCATAATAAAACTATGAAATAAAGTTCTAACAACAAAAATGATCATCAATAGTCTCGTTTCAAGCCTAATAATGAAAAAAGTTGTTCCCATATGGCAAAATTGAATTAAACATTATTATTGATTTGCAGTGAATATAAATATTAATAATTTAATATTTCTGCATAGTTAAATTATAATAAACAGTTAAATATGTTTCTCATTATCAAGTGAAGAATGGATGAAGGCTTTAAAAAATTAATCGAATGCTTGTCCTATATTCCATATTTATAATTTACCAACTTTTCAACCACTGAACGAATCATAAAATCTCAAACAAGTACAAATTTCGAACGAAACATTTACGATAAAGTTCTTCGTCCATCAAAGTAAACAGGACTGTAGGGGAGGGGACACTACATAGTTATCAAAGCTAATTTTTAAGACACATACGCAAGCATTCATTAAATATTCATAGCTTTATTGTGCAAAACTCTAGAGTCGAATAATGCTGAGGACAATAAACACTGTCTGGATTCGACGCTTATGCTAGTGTTGCCATGGGGCCTTCATTGAATTCCGATTAATGATTGGAGATGGGGACTCCTGCTCGAAGCACGGAGTGATACATTGAATTACAATTTTGCAAATGGCAATCTTATTTTTCTAGTCCTCTGATGATATCAGTATAACTCATTTAAAATGGTTCCAATAATTATTATGCAGAAATTATTTATATTTAAAAGATATGGAAGGCATGGCTTATTTTTTGCATTGCCTACACCGATGGAAAAAGGTAAAAAGTGAATTGAAGGACGTGCCAATTTTGTTTTTGAACTTCATTACCATGTTATTCATATTCATTTGTTAGAAAACAGAATTCGATGTTGAATGTTCAAATGGAATTGATTCCTCCAAATAATCATTTATCATCATAGTTGCTAGTATAAAAACTAAACAAAATTTATCTTATTTTCTGGATTCTTGATTTGCTTTTTCAGAAGCATATTTAAATTATATTTAGAGGAAAAATAATATTTTATTTTCCTAAAGAAAGTAACTACCAAATCTGTGAAGTTATTAATTTTTTTTTTTTGATCTTCATATTTCTCCATTTGTTCTCTGAATTTGAATAAAGTATTTTTGACATCATTTCAGTTTGCTTGAGTATTTGAACCGCGAACTAATTAGATTAAAATTTTGCATATGATTTCATTACCAGAATTATAATTTTTTTTTCAAATTTTCATGAAAACTCGTTTATTATTTGAATTTTTTTAAGTTTGAATGCTTATGCGTGCATAAGACGCGAATAATTTGTTTATTCTTCGCTCCCTGTTTTTTTTAAAAATTATTTCTTTATTTGGCCGTTTTCAGATTACGCCAAGAAGAAATGATTTGCTTTGAGATTTTCAGATCGCCAAACTCCATTATATCTAAAATGCCAAGGTTTCACCAAGATAGGTGCATACCCTGATTTGCTTGACAATTTTCAGATCGCGCCAAAACGCCAGTCATTCACGCCAAATTTGGCAATTTCAGATCGCCAAATTTATTTATACGTAAGATGCCAATTAAAATTCTCCATTTACTTAGCGATTTTCAAAGCATGCTAAGGTTGCCAAAACACCATTATACATAAAGATACCACTAAGATAGTTATATTCTCTGGTTTGCTTGGAGACTTCTGATTACGCAAAGATACAAGTTTTAGTCCATGGATAATATGCAGTGAAGTAGAAATTTTGCAATTTATCTCGAAAATTGGTGGGTTTAAGTCGACCATTGATGGTATATTTGAGATATATGAATTTTTATATAAAATAAAGGTTGGTAAAATTGGACCTGCTATTAGAGTTGAGGATTGATCCTTTTAGTTTTATTTATTATTTTAAATATATAGATACTGGCGCAATAGTTAAAGAACATTCTGTTTCTGAAAATGACCAAATTCAGAACATTCTGAAAATAGTCAAATCTCTCCAATTTTTGAAACTCGTTCTGTCAAAGTTTTAGTATGTAATCTTTCACAAAAATGGAAGACGATGCATGTGTGTGGGAGGGGTGTGTGACCATTAGAAACACTTTCAGGTGCTGTTATCTCTTACATGGAATAAAAATCGGCGAAAGCGAAGAAGTGGTTGGTAGCGGGGTAGAGGCTGTTTCTTACAGTTAGTTTTTACAATACTTTAAACTAAAAATGTAAATGCAAATTTGAGCAATAATCAATCGTTAATGCTTTCTCTAGGTTACTTACACCATTACGAGGAGATCTGATTTACTTTAAATGCTTCCTATTCGCCTTTCTGAAAACGATGGAGTAGTGGAGGGCCGTCAGTCCTTCCATCCAGGTTGTCAAACAAGATATGATGGTTAAAGAGTTTCATTTAATTTAGTTTAGTTATACTGTGCTCGCCTTGAAAGGCCAATAAGATTATTTTGGGATATATTTCATTATTTTGAACAGCGGAAGGAAGACGAGGATGATACATGAGTTGATACGCTCCTCACCCAAACTTCCGTATCTTACCAACAGTAGGGCATTTAGCTCTAATTAATTTAGTGTATGCCAGATCCTCTTAAATAACGATTAATAAATGAATTGAGTTTTGAATTTGGAACCCTATGGTTAAAGGCAAGAATCTTATCACAGCGGATATGTTGATTAGAGCAATTATTGTTGATATTGTTGTAAAGGAACAGTTTTCTACGATACTTTTAATGAATTTAGCGTGCACCAGATCCATTTAAATGGCCATTCAACGATGAATCGGGTTTCAAACCTGGAACCCTATGGCATAGAAGCTGATATCTCAACATCTGCCCATCGCGGATATACTGGTTAAAGAAATCTAGAACAATTATTAAAAACATTGTTGCAAAAAAAAAGAAAAAAAAAGCACTTTTTAAAGATACGAGAAGGAAATAATTATCATAAACGTATTTGTAAAGATATACTTTTCAACGATACTATGAATGAATTTAGCGTGTACCAGATCCACTTAAATGGCGATTAATCGGTAAACTGAGTTTTGAACTTGGAACTCCACGATACAGAAGCTGAAATATCATCGCTTGTGCAGCGGCTATGTCGGTTAAAGAAATTTAGAGCAATTATTATGAACATTGGCATAAAGAAACACTTTTCAACGATACGATTTTATGTCAATGTTCATAATGAATTTCGCATGCACCAGATCCACTTAAACGGCCGTTCATCGGTGGATTGGGTTTTGAACCTGGAACCTTATGACCAAGAAGCTGAGATCACATCATCTGTCCATCGCGGCTGTACCGGTTAAAGAAATTTACTGCACTTATTGTAAACATTGGCGTAAAGAAACACTTTTCAATGATGCTATTAATAAATTTAGCATGCACCAGATCCACTTAAACGGCCGTTCATCGGTGGATCGGGTTTTGAACCTGGAACCTTATGACCAAGAAGCTGATATTTCATCATCTGTCCATCGCGGCTGTACCGGTTAAAGAAATTTAAAGCAATTATTGTAAGCAATGATGTAAAAAAGAACTTTTTAACGATACTATGAATGAATTTACGTGCCCCAAACCAACTTAAATGGTGCTTCCTCGGTGAATCTGGTTTCGAATCTGCAACCCTATGCCTTATACTATTACAAGCTGAGACCTCATCACTGCTAAACTCGCGCAATATTGTTCATTGCGGTTATACTAGTTAAAGAAATTTAGAGCAAATATTGTGAGCACTATTGTAAAGAAACACTTTTTAAGGATAATAGGAGATAATTAATGTATTGTTTTCTCATGCTTGTGTTTTGTGCTTTAGCACAACACGATTTTTACAAAATAATGTTCCTTTCTGTGAGCCGTATTTCTTTTAAAGGCCACGCGAATTCAATATCTTGCATGCTATTCAAAATCATTTCTTTAGAAATGGGGAATAATAAATAAGCAAAATATTTAAGCTTTAATCATTATCTAATGGTGCTTAAAAATCTTGAAGGGTTTTCCAAAATGCATTAACCCTCCATTCTTTGAAACAAAAAAAAGTCTCAACAACTGCAGATTTTATCTGTAAAAATCTCGTATCAAGAAAAAAGAAAAAAAAAGAGGGGATCTTTCACAATATAACGGATGAATTTACTTTAATCTAATTCATAAATTGCTGATTCTTAAACCACACAAACCGATTTTATGAAAAGAATTGTCGGATTTGCTCCTCGAAAACCTTTTCAGACGACTTTTTTTCGCCTTATTTGAACGTTTTATCATGGCAGCAGTAGCACGAGATCGATTGAAAAGGCGAAAGCGTCCAGCTGTCAATCACATCTCTTTTGATACGCCCTCTACACAAACCACGCCCATTCGATTTCGTTTCGTAGTACAAACCTTGCGATTTCGCTAGCAAACAAAGGGCAACGCTTACAGCCTGGGGGGGGGGGGGTGCGAAAAGAAATATTTTACTTATCTATTTCATTTCTTTCTTTTTCTTCTTTTTTTTGTGTGTGTGAAAAGCGTATTTGCGCTCATACTACTGTTGAATACGAAACCTTGTTATAGGAAAAATGTCCCCCCCCCTTTTTTTTTTTTCGTTTTCTAGAATTTTCAGATATTTTTCTTCTAGAATGTTGTAACTTCTTCTCAAACTAAGCACGTGAATGTACATCAAAGATATGATGTAACAGTTAATTTTTTTTATAAACAAATATTTAAATAGTTTTTTTAAAGCAATTTCAAGCTAAATTTACTAAATCAACTTTCAGAAGTTTTATTTTCGATTTTTTTTGTTTTAAATGAAAAAGGGTGGAAAAGTAAAAATTATGTTGAAATCAGTAAAAATTGGTTGAATTTTTCTTTTGTTTGAGGAATAAGAGAAATGAGAGTTGTTCAATAGAATAAATATTAATAAAAAAGTGGAATTAAAAACCAACTTAAAAAGAAAAAAAAATCTTTTTTTTTGTTTTGTTTTCAATTCCACTTTTCAATTAGTATAAAAAAGAAACAAATATTACCTTTTTTCTATCTTGTTTTCATCTGTATATATGATTTAAATAAACCAAATTAGTAAAAATATTAAGTTAATATTGAAAAAAAGAATTAAAAGAAAGGAAAAGAAATGATGACTCGGCCTGAAGACTTTCTCAAGGGTCACTCTCAGGCAAGGATTCAAACAAGAGATTTTTTCTGTGAGGGGTCTGACTTTCGTCCAAAAATATTGACCCCCTGTGACCCGAAAATCCCCTGAAATTGAGGTTTTAGAAATAAACTAGTTTCACAGAAATTTTTTTTTATTTATTTATTCTTTTCGTTTATATTAACTTAATATTTTTACTAATTTGGCTAAGTTCATCTGTGTTTAAATATTAGCAGAATTAGCGCTCTCTAAATACATTTGCATCTTTTTTAATGTTTTTAGTTTTATTCATAAATAATTTTTTAACTGAAATTTCATAATGTTTGTATTTTTGATTAATTTGCATTTTGGATATTCAGCAGAATTTAAAATTCACTGCACGGACTGTTAAGAGAAGTATAACGTACGAAAAGGTAAGAATTACATAGGGAATATGATTGAAAATTTCAAAATGAATTATTATTGCGGTTTCCAATTTTCGTTTTCTCTTGCATACCTTGATTATATTTCTATATACCCGCTACTACCTTTGGCAGCATTTATATGCTATATTCGACTTTATTCTATTTTTACTTTCTCGTAAACAAAGTGTGGGCCGCGGTGGCCTGGTGGTAAGGTCTCGGCTTTGGAACCGGAGGGTTTCAGGTTCGAGACCCGATTCCACCGAAGAACCGTCGTGTAAGGGGGTCTGTTGCACGTTAAATTCGTCCTGACCAAACGTCCTCCCTCTGATGTGGTGTGGTGTGGTGTGGAGAGGGGGGTGCCAGCTCAGGTGTCGTCCTCGTCATCTGATCGCGGTTCAAAATTACGAGATCCGTCCCAAAATAGCCCTAGTGTTGCTTCAAACGGGACGTTAATATAACTAAACTAAACTATACAAAGAAAAAGTATTGTATAGTAAAATTCGAATTTGGAATTTTTACGAATCTTTTCCTTTTGGACATCGGAAAAAAAAACCCCTTTCGGAATTATATTGGCCTCTGGGAACACAATAAATCAAAAACATTTTCAGCTAGGTATACGAAAATACGGCATACAGACTTTACATCAACTCTGTAGCTTTCTATTAAATTTTGAACGAAATCCCTTTAGAGGAAGTTTTTCCGTTCAAGCTGTCTGAATGTATGTGAGTACAATAACTAAAAAACGAAGAGAATTAAGTAGATAAAATTTGGTTCACAGTTTAAGCAACTAAAGTATAAATTTTTATCAAACTTTAACCAAATCTGTCAAAGGGTGATTGCTTGGCTATCTGCATCTTCCCACGCATGTGAATGCTGTAGCTCAAAATCGCAGTGACTTAAATAATTGAAATTTGGTACGCGATTTTGTGACTACAATTGTAGCTTTATTCCAAATTTGGACTCCAACCGGTTCGAAGGAAAGACATCCAAAATACAAATTCGATTTTTTTTTTGTATTTTGATATTAACAGTTTATAGTCGATTAATCTCTCTCTCACAGACACAATCGCCAAAGATCGCCAGCTAGATTCTATACAAAATAGTCGATCTTTCGTAATTATTGCTCACTAGTACCGGATTTCTTTACTGTACTATGAAGCAAACAACTCTCATGTATGTGAAAATAAAATTCCGAACTCTGGGGGGGGGGGCACAACCTAGCCGAAATTCCACAATTTCATACGGGTTATGAGATATAACATATTTATTAGAGTATGAAAAAAATTTCGAGGTGAGCCTTTCAATTTTTTAAATTTTAATCACTTGTGTATCCTTTGCATTTACTGACATGTTTTTTATGTACCGTTACTTTATCCGCCGGTATTGGTACCATAGGTTGGAACCTTTCATCTAGATTATATTTAAAGAATGCAATAATAAATTAGCTTTTGTTTTATAGGACCACACTCACCTAGAGGAGGAGTCTCGAGTTCAACACCGGAATTCCAAAGGTTCAAGACCCTATTCTAAGGTATTTTCGAGTATGGTGTACGTTAAATCCATCAAGAGACAAGCGCCTACCTGCTGATATAGCACGGAAGCTTGAACAGGAGCCGCTTTCTTCAGTTAGAAGATTTGGTATAGCATGGAAGTTTGAATTGGGATTGAATGAACAGGAGCCGCTTTCTTCAGTTAGAAGATTTGGTATAGCATGGAAGTTTGAATTGGGATTGCCTGAACAGGAGTCGCTTTCTTCAGTTAGAAGATTCAAAATTCAAAAAAAGTTGGAAGTTCTTTTTAAAGCATTCAAAACGGGATGCTAATTTAATTAATAAAATTAAAATTTCATGAGTGTATTCTTATTTTTATTATTAATTGTTTAAGTTTTTTTCTCTATTTTTTTTCCAGGTTCATCTGAAAGAATGTCTTGAATGATAGATATATACAGAATTGTACATCGATCCGGTCACTCAGGAAGATTCAAAGCAACATCCAGGTTGATGGGGGACAAATATAAAATTTCTGATAGTGGAAGAATTAAATTTTGTTTTAATTGAAAATTTAATTTTGCTGCAGATACTTTCCAAAAAGTATTATTTTTGCAGTCATGCACTTTATGACTGAATAAACAAGAATTTCAGATAGAAACGTTTAAGACACAATTCACAACTGTATAAAAAATAATAAAAAATAAAATAAAAAAAAACAGCGCATGTTTTCAATTCCCTGTCGTTTTAGAGGTGCTAAAGTGTAAAGTTTTTTTAATTGATTTCACCAAGTACGGTAACGTAATTTGAAATTTTTTAAAGTGTAGATAATTATTTCAAAAAATGAAAATAAAAACTGTAACTCAATTAAAATTAAACATTCAGAAAAAGACTCATAATTAACAATGACATTTCTTTAGACATATTATTGTTTATATTCAAGTTTATTATTGCCATATCTCCTGCATATGAATCTTTTGACAAATGAGGAAGAATCCAAATCATACAACCTTTGACAATGTTCAAGATTCCAAGATTTTTTTCCCCCCTCTTTAAGAAAATTCTAGACTCGAACCCTATTAATCCAGATATTTCTCTCCAAAATCTATTGAATTTGGACAAGAATGATAAAATCAAGAGAAAAAAATAACAACCTACAGCGTTTCTTTCTTTTTTTTTTGTTACTTACCAAAGCAATTATTTTGTCATTTGTACATGCAAACCTGCTTTATTTTCATCGCTTCTTGTTATAGCAAAAGCACTAGTTATGAGCAATAAATAAATAAATGAGTCCAAACTATCAAATTTATCTAGTTTCTGAAAGTACAATAATACGAATTTGGTCTCAAAACTCATTTTATATACAGGGGCTTCCAAAATTGAGTATACACTATACTCTTTCTTCTTTAATTTTATTCTTTTTGATCATAACATTCCTATTTATGGCTAATATTTATAAGAACGACAAAATATACATTAACAAAAGTATTAGGCTAAAAAACAAAAAAGAGGAATCAATAATATTTTTATTACAGTAGTTTTAATGTCAAGGTTACAAATTCGAAAGTCGCAAAATTGAGTATACATCTAGCAAAATCTGTCAACAAAAAGAGAAAAATATAAATTAATATTTTGTTGAATATCCTTTTGCATCTAGAACAGCTTGTAAACGGCGTGGCACTAAGTTGACAAGAGTTTGAGTTGCTTCGCCGGATATTTTCGACCATTCTTCTTGTAATACTCTTTTTAAGTGTTCCTTGACTCTAATATCGTGTTTTTGAAATGAATTTCCTAATTGCACCCACAAATTTCCAATCACATTAAGATCTGGAGATTGAGGAGGGGTGTGCAATTGCATTTTATAATTATACAACAACCATAACTTAATTATTTTAGCTCTATGTTTCGGATCATTATCTTGTTGAAACAGAAAACTTGACCTTAAACCCAAATTCAGGACACTTTGTTTAAAATTGTTCTTCAATATATCCAAATATTTTATTTTGTCCATGATTCCATCAATGAAAACTAAATTTCCCACTCCTTTTGTAGACATACAGCCCCATACAAGAAGTGAAGTACCTCCATGCTTGACAGAAGAATTGGTGTTTTTAGGAAGAAGTTCAGAATTGGGCTTTCTCCAAACATAGCATCGACCGTCACTACCAAAAACATTGAACTTACTTTCGTCACTGAATATGACTTTATTCCAGAAGTCAGGAAGCTTTGAAATATGACTTTTAACAAATGAAATTCTTTTCTCTCGATTTACATTGGAAATGAATGGTTTTTTTCTGGCTACGCGACTATTATAATGTGCTTTTTGAATTACTCTTCCAATTGTTTCTGCAGAAACACACTTTCCAATTTTTCTTGAAGTAGATGTAGCACTCACCTTAGGATTGTTTGCTATCTCTCGAATAACTCTTCTCTTGGTCGTAACACTGAGGATTTCTTTTCTTCCTCTTCGAAGTTTATTAGCATTTTCTCCATACATTTTATACTTCTGAATAATTTTTTGAACGCATCCGTGACTGCGATGAATTTCCATTGCAATTTCTCGTAGGGATTTACCATCTTCAGACAATCGAATAACAAGTTTCCGAATTTCAACATTTGTTTCATTTCTGGAGCTCATTATGATAATCAAAACGTTCGTTTTCGCTGGGAAATAAATGATTGCCAATTAATGTAACAAAACTGATTTGCTTATTCATTTGAAAATAAATATTGATAGTCAATTCGCATATTTTATAAGGTGTATACTCAATTTTGTGACTTTGGAATTTGTAACTTTGACATAAAAATTACTGTAATAAAAATATTATTGATTCCTCCGTTTTGTTCTTGAGCCTAGTACTTTTGTTAATGTATATTTTGTCGTTCTTATAAATATTAGCCATAAATAGGAATGTTAAGATTAAAAAGAATAAAATTAAAGAAGAAAGAGTATAGTGTATACACAAATTTGGGAGCCACTGTATATTTAGTTATGTAATGATTTAGCGAAACTGAAAATGGCTAAATCGATGAGATATAAAAAAATACACGTAAAACATATCTTGACAAAAATGATTCATTATTTACGTAACTTTTATCTTTGGTTACCAATAAATTTTTATAGTTAATATAATTAAAAACAACAGTGGTTTAAACTGTAACATATGTATTTTGGTACGATAATGTTGATAGATCAATTAAGAAGTTTTCCAAAATTCGGTGTCTCTTCCAATGTTCCGGAAGAATTCTCATATTTCAGAGCAACTGAAATATGTGCAAGGAAAATCTGACATTTGTTTTGTCCTTCTTTTTATTACAAATTATTTTTAAATCAAAATTTCATTCAAGTTTTCTTATTTAATTATGTAATTTGAAATTAAAAAAGTTTTGTTGTTTGTTGCCTATTTCAAATAAATTATACCTAACATAATAATTTGGTTTCTAGTTATTTTTGTACATCGTATAATATAATAATTCGTCCATTTAGCGATTTTTTTTAACCTAGTGTGTTCACACACACGCACACGCACACGCACACACACACACACACACACACACACACACACACACACACACACACACACACACACACACACACACACACACACACACACACCCACACACACACACACACACACACACACACACACACACACACACACACACACACACACACACACACACACACACACACACACACATACACACACACACACACACACACACACACACACACACACACACACACACACACACACACACACACACACACACACACACACTCCAAGAATGCATTTTCAGTTTCAGGAAGCTGTAATACGTGTAATACGTCAAATTTTATTCCATATTTTTTTTTTACAAATACGTTACTTCAGCTCGATTATACTTACTATACAAGGAAGTAATAAAGCAAAAGATTATCTCTCTAATGTTATCTCAAGGAACTAAAATCCTAAATTAAATCGGTCAGCATTGTATTAACAATCGGTAAATATGGGACGAAAATATGCATGCAACATAACGTCTTCCTGCGCCCTCAGTGCCTGTAACACTGAGTTATCTAACTAGTTGAATGAGCACAAGATGGAAGGAAAAGAAAGGAGTGGGGGTGGATAACTATAACTGGTCACTTCGACTAAGGCACACGAATTTATCTGAATGACCAGATCCCAACGACAGCAACACTGGAGTGAGCTAAAGTTGAGTTCTAAGTGCTATCATCGGCCACGGTACAACTCTTCCCGTGAGAAGCACGTCCCGTCATCGGTAAATGGTAACCTACTCCCCCCATTCCTGTACCCACCTGGGTAGCGCGAACCAACCACTATACCGGAAGTTTATAATCTCATTTCTGATGTCCCCCTGTGGGAAGGGGAGGGGGGGAGAAAGCTACAATAAACCATCCACTGGAATTACGCATAAAATCACACTGAAGTAACAATTTCTATTTTGAAGTCATAACTCAATGTTTTATCAAAGTAATAATTAAATGAAATAAACAAAATTACCTAAAAACAAATGGTGAAACGTTGATATTTACAGTCGTAATCTCTCTAAATTTTTGAGGAAATTAGTTGTGAGAACCCAAAATAGAGATAACTAATTGAAGGATCCTGTTCCGGCTAATATCTACATTAATTAATTCATCCCGGCTCATTCATGCTTGTAATATCTACACTATGCATACCTGTTAACTATCATGATATTGAAACACGGAAGCTACCACTAAGCATTAGATCCGAACTATTGCAACATGAATAGAATCAATGCCTATACGGTGTTAGACAATGTAAGTGTTGCCTCCCTTCACTTTTCGCCTCTTACTTCGAAATCCAGATTTTCTTTTTATTATTGAATATAATTTAATATCCATATAAGTAGTTTTAAGAAGTAATTTTGATACGCTGAAGAATATTTAATTGCTGTTCACTTTCAAGTAAGCGGGCATCCGTTATCTCATAAAAAAATTTCTCAAGTAATTTTTCACAAGTCAGCAAATATATTTAATCCAAATAATATTTAATTACTAGCTGACCCGGCAAACGTTTTTCTGCCTTATAAACTATTTCTAATGAATATTTTGGTTGTTAACGAATGCATTGTAAGTGTGTGGGGATGGGATCTATGACAGTAAGAGGAATGGAGCACTGTAGATGATGATCGCCGATAAAAACAAAAAGACATCAACCATTCATTTTCTCAATACAATGTATTTCATTAACATAACGAACATATACATTGTTTGATCTCTTAAAAGTTAAACGTAAATTGAAAAAAGTAATAGATTTTTTTGTCCTAAAGTATAAAAATGAAATAAAGAAAATCAATATTCATTTCGAAGAGCAATTGAGTGTACGATATTTTTTTCTCAGTCCGTCTTTAGCCAACACAAATAAGCTCGATAGTTTGCCCATGCGAGAACATGCCACGTGTGAAAAAACATAGTGTGCCCAAATCTAAGCCACAAACAGACATAGTCCGGCCTTGTGACTTATTGATTGTCACTGCGAATGCGAATCTAATAGGAAAGTGAACACGTTTGAATTCGATTCGCACGTCCGTGAAAATCATTGGAATTCGTGGCAGCAAAACATTTTCGGCTCGGAATTTATCATTCAAAATGGCGGTTTCGATAACGTTTTTCATCAATTTTGTAATGACCAATCGCGTATCTTTGCACAGCTATGGTGGGTTCAAATTCCGAAGTAAAATAACCGGAGATCCAACTTTCAGTCGTAGAAGGTGTGGTGATATGCTTGGCAAATCCAGTGAGTTCAAAAACTCTGTTGGATAATTTACAGCTTCGTTAGCATCGCACACTGTATTAATCAATTTGTATGATACAAAGTCACCTCGCAACGACTGCTGTATCTTGAAGTTTAAATCGTCGACGTCCACATTTTTTGCTGCCAAAATGGCTCTTTCTGCCAGCCACACATGATTTATGTTTTATGTGTGTATATGGGGAAATAAGCGGTCAATGAGAGCAATCAACGATAGTGCAGAATTTAGTGGGCAATTTTATGCATCCAGTATTTTATCAGAGAGCAAATTTTCCATCGCCGATATCTAACAATTGGTCCGAGAATGTGTCAGCAGATGGATCTTGTAGTATTTAGACGCGCGTGTTCATTTTTAGCTGAACTTTTTCAACGTTACGTCACAGTGCGAATGATTTCAAGCAAGCGTTGATTTCATCAGCGTACGGTGAACGTGGATAGGAATACCCTAATTACCTAGCGTTATGAAATATACTTTACGACCTATTCTCATACCTACCAAATACACATAAAAATTTTCATGAAAATCGCTCGAGCCGTTTTGGAGGAGTGCGAACACAAACACCGTGACATGAGATTTTTATATATTAGATAATAACGGATATTTTTTTAAATTATAAAGCAACATATTTTTTTAGAAGTCATAAAATTAATATAAAACCTGCAAAAGGCATTCAAAAGGAATTTTTATAGACTAGTATACAAAAATGTAAACGATAGTCCGATTTTGATTGAAATAAGGATTACGATTCGATAAGGACTCGACTATTTACATTAAATGAAAGAACAAAATTAAAAATACTATAGTATAAAAAAATCTTATTGTTTTCCGGGTTACTACGAACTTGAGGAAATCCAATTGCTTACTGCACATTCGGCTCTAAATAGAAAGGAAGCTGGCACAATTACGCGATGGTTTATAAACAACGCTACAACATATTGACCTGCAAAGGTTTGAAATTAAATTTACAAGAATTCAGTTTGGTTCAAAAAGTTGCCTGTGCTTAGTCTTATTAACCCTTTAAAGGGCCATTTTTTTCTAGTCATATTATGTTAAAATATTTTTAGACTTGAAATTAGAATAAGAAAAGGAATTCATTTAGCTTATTAGATAAATTTAATTTGATTAATTAATTAATTAGGTTAATTAATAACTAAGTAACAATTCAAGACACATCATTTTGTGTAAGATATAGAACTGAAGCCTCTAAGTTTATGTTTTTCTATAAAAATTTGTCAGAACTGATGCCAACCTACATAAATTCATACAGATTGATGAATTTGGTGAGAAGCAAACTTCCCACGGCCCTAGAAAGGGTGAAGGCAAAATAAAGACAGATAATATTCTCAAACGCTATATGACCAATTGGTACAAAGATAGTTAAAATCTTGCAGGAAAAAACAAACATTAATACAAGATAGTTTTACTCGAACTAGGGTTTGTCGGTTTTTCAAACCCGGTTTTAAAAAAACGTTTTTTTAAAAGCAAATTTGTCACATTTGAAAACCGGTTTTTAAATTAAGAAAACCGGTTTTCCGGAACGCCTAAATATTCCTCGACTTCAAAAAAAAAAAAAATGAATTTTATCGGTTGAGACCGATTTGTCTAGCAGCTGAAGACTTAGGGCGATGAGATGCCAATTTATAAACAAGTGAAGGTATATTTGAATTTCTGTTAATGAACTAAAAAATTTAAACACTGAAATTAGTTTGAAATTATTATATGCTTTAGAAGAATGAATTCAAGAAAGAAGACAAGTAGAATTAGCAACTCTTTTGCTGTATTTGCAAAATCCACAAAACATTTCTAGTTCAGCGAAATGTTCTTTTTTAGCTTCAAAAAAGGAAATTATTAAGTTATCTGGAAAGATGTTGTCTAGAATATTTCCAAATTCTTATGTGGAAACCGATTCTGATGAAAAGCAATTCGAAGAAACTACATCAGAGTAATGCTTTTTTTAAAAGAAGCCATAGAAAAATCAATTCATATATTTCTTGAATAGCCCGAGGGAAAACTTACAAACTCAAAGACATTGAAAGCTGAATTTTCATTATTTACGGCAACGAATAAAACAGCAAAAAACTTAGATTTGTTATTTGATGCCCTGAAAATTATAAAACCTAGCTCAATAGCTAGTGAACGAGTATTTTCAATTTCAGGCAAAATTATGTCCAAAATAAGAACAAGATTTAGCAATCGTTCAGTGTATATTTTAAGTTTTTTAAAATCCTATTTTCTTAGGAGAAATTAAAATTAGTGAAAATAATATAAATATTATTTGAAATTTTTGTTTGAGTTTTCGTTATTTTGTGTGAGTAATATGTATATGTCATCCTTAACTTTTTTTTTATATTTTGACTTTGATATTGATTTCGTTTTTTGTTATTTTATATAAATTAAATAAAATATTTTTCTCTATTCTATTTTTTTGACAAAAATTCGAAAACCTGTTAAAACCTGTTTTTTTGTAAATATTAAATTCAAAAACCGGTTTTTCAAAATGTCGGTTTTTGCATAGACCCTATCTCGAACTGACATATGATGGATTCTAATTACAGCACTTTGTACTGGTAATGGTTACACCAAAGCTGAGTCGTGCTGTATTTTAACTACAAAAAAAAAAAAAAAAAAAAAAAAAACGAATTCCTCCCAGTATCTTAAGCAATCCGCCCTCCTCGCCTATCTCCAAGTCTTTTTATTTTGAAATCGATCCCAGCATCAAATCAATAACCCAAGTTTGAATAATTTAGTTTTAACCAAAGCAACTTGGACACATTGTGGTTTGACCCTAACTGAGTCGCGCTGTATTCTGATTACTGGGAAAGGAATGCTTCTCAGTGACTCCAATACTCCCTCTACTTACCTTAAAACTCTTGTTTTTATATTGATCTCATTGCATAATCAATAAATCTGGTTTGATTCTCATTGGATTCTAACAATACAACGAAGATATGTTGTAATTAGATCCAAACCGAGTTGTCCTGTATTCCAACCA
>JAPMOR010050156.1:0-11458 GCA_026543865.1 Argiope aurantia | reverse complement strand
AATAAAAATTTTAGTAATTTGATCTTGTTCGTTTGTTAAGATCTTAACATAAAACCTCACATCGTGTCCAGGATGGCCGAATGGTGATGGCATCAGGCTGTTTTCACTGGCTGAGGGGATCTGGCACATCAAAGCTATTGCTAAGTTTCCATTATTACCCTCATACCGATAACAAGAAAAGACAAAAAAAAAATATGTATACTTGTTAAGAGTACAAAAATTGCTAACGTATCATATTTGCTTGTCTTGTCCGACTAAACTTCGGCAATGAGAAAGCGACCGATCTCATACCGGCAATTGTTGTGGTAGTTTGGTGAAGCGACGTTGGTTCGATACTTAAAGAATGAAGTTGAAATAATCCAAATATCGCGGAGGCCTATTAAATTCTCTCGGCTGGTGACTGCCATCTGAGTCGCAGTTGCGGTTGTAGGTTCGAATCCTACTCCTGGATATAATTTTTGCTGTGCGATGTTCTTTCACAATGACAAAATTGAAATTTTCCGAACTTAAAATGACATTTGCAATGAATTTCTGATAATTTATTACGTAGCTCAAATGAAACTGGATAAACAGAGAGAAATTTTCATTAATTTTAAAAGAATGTTTAAATTGTGTTGTTTAGATTTGAAAATACGGAATTTTATAATCGTTTTTTTATCTCATTTTCTGTTGTGCAAGACATGTAATTCTTGTACACTTTTGTGTACATTAATTAATTTAATTTTGATTCCATTTTCCTGGCGTCACCTGGTATTGAGTTTGAGAAACAATAGATCTTATGATCAAAAATTAAATTACGTTCAATTGGATTTATAAATTGAGCCAACTATTTATGATTATCAAAACTCAGAGACATTTATTTTTCTGTTTCAATATAGAGATTTTAAAATTTACAACTTACAAATCCAATTATATTTAAATCCATTTATATTATTTACAAATCCATTTATATTACAAATCAATTTATATTAGAAAAACCTTTCCGTGTGTCTAGTGTTGGATAATGGAAAAGAAATTGAAAAATTGCGTAATTGGGCTTATTGATAAATATAAAGAATTTAAAATTTAAATACTTCCTGAGTTAATTGTAATTAAATGATTTAACTTTTTTTTCGTAAATATTGTGGTTACAAATGTTGCGGAATCCGAAAAAACGTAGTAACTGTTAATTAAGTTTTTTACAAGGAGCTAAATGAAAGAAATTAATACAAAATATTCCTTTAATTTTTCCAGAACCATTTATTGAATTATTTATTCTGGAATTATTTTTAAAAGAAGTAGTATCCTAATTCCTAGAAATAAAAGTTCTCATTTTTTTATTCTCCATGGGTATGAAGATAAAATTTGTAAGTTGATAATTCCGTTAATTACAAATTACAAAAATACAAAAATTTTTAATAAAGATATTTTCAAATTACAAAATTTTCAAACTTAGAGGATAAAAATTTAAAAGATAACCAACATTTTATTTGATCATGTTTCATTTCTATGAAATTTAATGGTCTTCCTAAAAGAATATTTTATTGCCATAAATGACTTTGTGAAGCTAATACGGGACAAATATGTAATGATATTATGATATAAGCATGTTTGAATTATAAATTTACAAGAAAGATCCTTAAGATTACAGTATTCCAGGTCGCATTATTATTCCGAATCTTACATAACGCTTTTCATTCATAGTTTTTAGCCATTTTTTGAAAATGTGTATGAAAAAATTCCATTTTTTATGAAAATAAACATAAAATTGAAATGATTATTAAATAACTAAAAGATCTGTTTTAAATATAATTGCTTTTTTATTCTTTTCTTGATAAAAGCAGAACATTCTACATGATGATACAGAACTCATTAGCAAGATTATTAGAAGTAATAGACCAAATTGCAACAAACATATTTTTTGGAAGAATTTATTGAAATAGGGGATCTGTTGAAGCATAAGAAAAGAAATAAACTTGTGAGGATCATAAATTAGTGCTTTATGATAACTTTAACAAATGCCTCTTCAGAACAATCAGTATCAAGTATTATCCAGCGAAATCTGTCACGATGTTTTGTTGTCTAGCGACTCAGGCAGGTTTTTATTTCATGTCTTTGAATAAAAATAAATATAAATAATAATTAGTTATGTTATTGTAAACTTCCCGCTTTTTTTAAACAGTTTTTGGCCGAATTGCTGCAAGATCAATGAGCTGAGGTGCGTAATTATTATTATAAAATCTTGCATTTTATCCTGAACGGAACTCAGAAATGTTTATAAACGTGCATATGAATAGCGTTGAAAAATTAGTACTATTCATTTAAAGATTCCGAGATTAGCACTATTCGATGATTTTACTTCGCGGAGGGATGGTACGCAGAAAGATGAGCAATCATTACGTCTCCTAATTCCATGAATAATATGATTTCACTCCATTGATTAATAACCATCTCCTCCTTTCATATTTCTTCTTTGCTACATATACAAGAAAATGGAAAATGAAATGCATCGTTAAGAACATTCTGCTTTTGTAAGGAATATAGTGGCAGACTGGAATAAGAAAATCAAATGCCAGTTACGGTTGATTGAATTAAGCAAGCTCCTATTTGTAAGAAACAGCAATTAACTCAAAGAAAAAAAAATGCAGTGTTAGGATGATACTTGCAAAAAAATTGTTTGAAGGTAGATTAATTAAATATAAATAGTTTGGAAACCACAAGCAGTGATACAGATTGCACAATGCACAAACGATAAAAAAAAATTGTAGATTGCTATGTTAATGTGACGAGGAAACAAAATCTCAGAACATAATAAAACAAATGTGTTTTTTTTCCATGATTTTTTGCCATCTAAACTAAACAAAATTCTGAAGTATCGTGAAGAATATCGCAAGTATCATCAGAATTTTGTTAAATAAGATAAGATTTTCATAAGTAGAAGATAATATGACTTCTAAACAAAAATCTGTGGAGCTTACTTTTTTTTTAATTGGCACTAGAAATTAATGTGTTTAGCAAAAACCTGAAAAGCTCAACAAATAAATATTCATAATTTTGTAATTTTTACTTTATCGTGTACAAGCCATACAAAGAGAAAGTATTGTAATGGTCAAACATTCGAAGATATTTCGTTCAATCGCAGTGTTTCAGACATCCTTAAGTTCAAACAATATATTTTTAGAAATATGACTACCTGTCTGAGAATAAAATAATTTTAATATGCTTTGAGCTAGACCTATAAATTTTGGTCTTTGATCTTTACACTAAATTTGTAGCTCTCCATTAAGTTTTGAACATAATCCATTCAAAGGAAATCTGTTTGCTCGGCTGTACGATTATAAGTTAACAAAACTAGTAAAAAACGATAAAAGCTAGATGGGAAACATTTGGTGCACAGATTTATCTTTTAAATTGCAGATACCTATCAGATATTCTACCAAATACATAAAACGCTTGATTGTCTATCATTCTGTACTTTCATAAGTATGTAAACACGGTAATTCGAAAACACAGTGACTTAAATATATGAAATTCTGTACGTGATTTTGACACAAGCTATAATTTTAGTTCGGTGTCCAAGACCTCCAAAACACGTTCGGTGTTCTCTTGCTTGTGTATTAACCGCAAAACCAGCAATTAATCGCTAAAGATTGAACACTAATAAACTCTTTAGAAACTATTGTTCGGCAATGACACGAATTTAATAATACAAAGTGCATTTTTGGAGAGTTTATAAGTTCCTACAGTTCCTCTAATTGTGAACATATTTTTACCAGGGTTCTTTTGGAGGGGAGAGGGGTGTGAAGATGAAAGCCCTTTCTGTTATGCCGTTTTTTGTTTTTGTTTCAAACTGGAAATTAAGAATTTTTGAAAAATTTTCAATGCATGAAAGAGAGAACTAACTTCTTGAATTTTGGGACGAAAAATTTCATTAGATTTCTTTAAAAATTTTCAAACCGGAAAAATTAAGCAAGTGTTATAATCTATATGAATCTGTGAAATCTTTTAAAATTAGCGTACTGTAAATCATTGATCACCATTTTATCTTCCCTTGTCATGATGATAAAGGAATAAATAAAAAACAGTAACTTATCCTTCCAAAAGGAAATTATTTTCTTTTCTTTCATTCTGGCAATTTCTCAAAAAATGTCCACTTTTATGGATGATTGTTTTTTGGCAACTTATTCAGATTGAATTATTTTTATAATGTCGCATTTCCTGCCATTAAAAATAGAAAATAACATGTAAACTTTGTCAGATAAACTATGAAGTATTTTTGTTGGTTAAGTATTCAATAACTAATAGTTAAATCGTTTCCGTTTCCTAAATTTTCTTTTCCGTAGTTTACTTTAGTTATAACATTTGAATATGAGTAGTAAAAAATAACTAAGAGGGTCGCCAAACGTCAATATTAATGGTAGCTCCTTAAAAAACTAATCATCTTTTGAGGATATTTCAATTTTAATATTATAAATCAATTTATCAGTTGACAAAAAATATAGTTCAATTTCTCCAATAGTATTATTTGAAATATTTCTATGTAACTGATTAATTTCTATGCAAAATATGTCTATATTCTATGGAAGTTTCTCAAATGTTTAGATATATAATATATCTGTTTAATCGTCGGACTAGCTTCTCTCGATTATCGTCAGCTTTTTAGGGGGGTGGAACTATATTAGATAAGTTCTGGAGATATAATAAATTTTGTTTGATGAAAATTCTGCCCCAAAACTGTCAACCGATTAGAGACACTATTTAAAATAAATATCTGTTTGCTAATGGGGAAAAAAATAATTTTCTTTCGTTCTTATTCACAGAAATTTCTAAAGAATAATCAACAAGATTTTGATTTATCCTTGATAGGAGCATGATTTTTTCAAATTATAAATATTTTATTATTTAAATATTAACTTTTATTATTTATATATTATTTAAATAATGGCACTTTTTTTCAAAGAATGCTAATAATAATCACCTTTCTTTAATAAAATGAGATGTGAATTCAGTAAACACATCTTAAATTAATTAAATAATCTGTGTTTATTAATAGGAGGGAATTTTATTTTCAGGTAGAAATAATTGTTAATAGGAAAGAATTTTATTAAGCTTCACAGCATTATTTTATTATAATTCAAATATTACACATTTCAGTTTTACATAGCGATTCAGAATGTTTTAATTATTTAACGCTTTAAGCAACTGTTAAATATATAAAAATTTTCCTAACATTATAAAAAAAATTTTAAGTTGTGAAAACTTTACGAGAGTATAATTTAATTAACGGTATGAAATTCAATTCATCCGGTTAAAGAAAGAAGTGAATGAATATTTATTGTGATGAAACAATATTTGGAATTAACTTTTATGCTTATCCGTATAATATTCCTTTAAACATATACATGTTACAGACTTCCCAGAGTCCGGAAAAAAAAATTCGACATTATATCTGTCTCTCTGCCAATTTGTCTAAGCTTGACAACTCATAAACGTTTTAAGCTTGACCGCTGAAATTTTGTATATGAAAATACAGCCGCATTTGTAGATATCTGTCATATTTTTCAGAAAATCTATTCATAGGAAATTTATCTGTTTGGCTGTTCGAATGCTAATGAACTCAATACGAAATGCAAAGAGCTGGATAATTCAAATTTAGTACACAGGTTAAGAATCTAAAATAGAGATTCACATCAAATTTTGAACCAAATCGGTCGAAGAGTTGACCATCTGTCGGGCTGTGCTTTCACATACATGTAAAGGCAATATCTAATAAATGGAATGATTGAAATCTATGAAATTCGATACGTTACCTTGTGACTAACTACAAGTGCAGTTTGGTGACAAATTTTGATATCAATGGACCTGTAAAAAAGCGTCCAAAATACATATTGTCACGATAGACAACGTAAAAATGCTAGACTCATGCCAAAGATCTATATTTCATGACTATCCTTTACCAATGTCATGCAAGATTCACACGATCTTACTCGAGGTCCACCAATTTATGCAGAGGAAGTGGAATAAGACCTTCAATGGAGAGTTTAAGAGAAAGTTTCAGAGAGATCACTCCCATTAATTAATCTCGTAAATTCTGATGATAAATTCAGTGCAAGATACAAGTTTTTAGCGCAGAAATCCCATAACTCATATCACTTATGGGGTTTCAGAACTAACAAGGAGAGGGCACGGGGTTGAAATCTGAGTTTGGAATGAGATTTAGTATAATGATAGTATACATTTAGAATGTTCATTCATGAAAATATTAAAACGCAATGGCTAGTCAATTTCGAAAAAATGGTCCTTAAACTTTTGGTGAAGCTTATATACTGATAACTTGAACCCCGTTCGAATTATCCCGATGCCGTGGTTGTCTAGGTAACCGTCTCGTATGTGGAAGGTCAGGGTTCAATTCTGGCTGGGATATTTTTTTTAATGATTCTTATTCAATTAAAAATTTACACAAGCTTTTAGTTAATAGGTTTTAATTTTTATATCCAAAAATAAATAATTACTATCGAAATACATAATAATAAAATGAAAATTTTAAAAAGAAAAATTATAAATGCAAATGCATTTTTAAAAAAAATAAAATTATTTAAATTTAATTAACGATTTACAGATAGTTTTAATTAATATACTACGTATTTTTATGCAAGGATAAATGTTTATTAATTTAATATTTAAATTGTAATTTAATACTTAAAAAATAGTAATAAATATAACAGAAAGTGATAATTATTTATTATAAATGCTCACATCGTAAAAAAATTATTCCAAATTTCTAAAAAATTATCCTATATACATTTATTTTTGATTATATACAAGAACCAGAATGGTAACTATAGTAAAAACATTGGAAACAAAATATATTTCGACATCTTGCACAACTGATAAATGATGATTGTTCACAAGAGCAAGGTTTCTTTAAGAGATCTATGGGAAGAGAAAATTCATTTACATTTAAAAATATATCTCTTTCATCAGAAAGTTGGGCAGCGTACGATGCATACCTTATCATCTTTTTAAAATTTGGTGATGACAATTGATGGTGTATAATTGATTGAAATTTCATACTATCTTGCCGAGAAGAAGAATTTTGTATACGCTTTGAACCATCTGCCAACGCATTCAATAAATTAACACCTGTTCTCTACTATTTCCTTTGATTACTGCAGTTGGAGACGTTTGCTTACATACTTAACAAATATCGGCTGCTGCTTTCAATTTTTCATATGAATGCAGCTTCGTTGAGTTAGAAATGATAATTTATTATTATTAAAATCTATGAATTTGAAAATTAATTGTTTGAAAATGATGCAAGCAAGTTAAATTTTCTGTAGCCATTAATATAACGTTTTTAATTATTTTTCCTTTAAACATTAAATTATAATTTAAATATTAAAAGAATAAACATTTATTTTTGCACAAAAATAAGTAGCATATTAATCAAAAATATATGTAAATCGTTAATTAAATTTAAATAATTTTATTTTTTAAAAAATGCATCTGTATTTATAATTTTTTTCCTTTTAAAATTTTCATTTTATTATTATGTATTCGATAGTAATTATTTATTTTTGGATACAAAAATTAAAAACATATTAATTAAAATTATTTGTAAATTTTTAATTGAATAAGAATTATTAAAAAAGAAAAAAACAAAACCAGGCAGATTCAAACTTTCGCCTTCCACATACGATAAGGTTACCTAGACAATTACGCCACTGGAATAATCAGAATTGCAGTCAAGTTATCAGTATATAAGCATCACCAAAAGTCCAAAAGTTTGAGGACCATTTTATCGAAATTGACTGGCGATTGCGTTTGATTATTTTCATGAATGAACATTCTAAATGCACACTATCATTATACTAAATCTCATCCCGATCTCAGATTTCAACCCTTGTAAGCGAATATTTCAAATACGAGCAACGGAATTGGATTCTACACCAAACAAAGCGTCAATCAAACCACAAGAAACCAAAATAAACTCAATTTCGAACATTTTGTCAATGATGGGGCTTCTGAAATAACTTACTGAATTCTTTTCGTCAGAAAAAAAAGAATTAAAAAAATATTTCTAGTACACTTTAGATGTAAATAGTTAGTTAATTAAAAATTCTGTTTTCCCGAAATGGGATTTTCTCTATCCAAAATGTTTGCAAATCAAACTAATTGCATTAAAATCAAAACTAATCCCCAAATCAGTTTGAAACAAATAATGATTTACTAACAGAAAAAAAATGCGTACCAAGTAACGAAATAAAAATAATGCTGGAAGATAATATTAGCAATAACTTTAAAATGAATTATAAATATTATGAATCATCAGACCTCAGCCTTATTAACTTTGGACCTTATTAACTTTTGCAATAATCCTGCATAAAAAGGTGCGAATGAAATGTGAAGTTATAATGAAAAATTAGGAGTGAAATTCCATAGCGAATTTTTATTCTCTTTGCCTTGTCTTACCAATCATCGTACAGTTTTCTCTCTCACTAACCTTTGTACAATCGCAATGCGGTCTTCTTTATACATAATGTTCAAGAATACTCAAACCAAAACTAATCGTTGGATTAAAATAAGTAATGATCTACAAGCAGAAAAGAAATGCATTGCTGAATACAAAATTTTAAAAAAATGCTGAAAGAAAAAAATGGAAATAACTTTCAGCTGTCTTGTGAAGAGGGAATATAATTTTAAAGAGAAGCAGCATTCTAATAACATTCTTACTCACTAGAAATTTCTCCATCTATTTTTTACCAAGATCGCGTTACGTACATAATGGAGCTGTTTTGTTTTATTTTTTAAAACGCTGTTGCTGTTGCAAAACCATTTTCAGATTCTGAAACTTTCCGTGCTTTTGCGTATGCGTCAGGAAGCACTCATTTCGTTAGAAAAGGGGTGAAAAGAAATATGAAAGAAGGAGATGCTTATTTATCAATGGGGTGAAATCAGATTATTCGTGTAGTTACGAGACGTAAACACTGCTCATCTTTCTGCGTACCACCCCTCAGCGAATTAAAATCGTTCAAAAGTGCTGCTCTCAGAATTCTTAAATGAATAGCTTCATAAACAACTGAAACTCTAACCTCAACTTACATCACTTACTCCGTGGGATCATGGGAAATTTTTTCCTGACGTCACCAGCGTGCAAGCGCAGAGGAGTTACATAATTAGGGTTAGGTCAGGAATTCCAACAGTACTAATTTTTCAACGCTATTCATATGCACGTTTATAAATGTTCTGGAGCACCGTTCAGGATAAAATGCAAGCTTGTATAATAAAACTTACAGACATCAGCTCTTTAATTTTGCTGCAATTCAGCCTAAAAAATGTTTTAAAAAAAGCGTGAAGTTTACAATAACATAAATAATTATTATTTATATTTAGTTTTATTCAAAGACATGAAACAAAAACCTGCCCGAGTCGCTAGACAACAAAATATCGAGACAGATTTCTGTAGTTTATTCTTGATACTGATTGCTCTGAAGAAGCATTTGTTAAAGTTATCATAAAGCACAGATTTATGATCGTCACACGTTTATTTCTTTTCTTGTGCTTCAACAGATCCTGTATTTCAATATATTCTTCCAAAAAATATGTTTGTTGCAATTTGGTCTATTACTCCTAATAATCTTGCTAATGAGTTCTGTATCATCATGTAGAATGGTCTGCTTTCATCAAGAAAAGAATAAAAAAGCAATTATATTTAAAACAGATCTTTTAGTTATTTAATAATCATTTCAATTTTATGTTTATTTTAATAAAAAATGGAATTTTTTCATACACATTTTCAAAAAATGACTAAAAACTATGAATGAAAAGCGTTATGTAAGATTCAGAATAATAATGCGACCTGGAATACTGTAATCTTAAGGATCTTTCTTGTAAATTTATAATTCAAACACGCTTATATTATAATATCATTACATATTTGTCCCGTATTAGCTTCACAAAGTCATTTATGGCAATAAAATATTCTTTTAGGAACACCATTAAATCTCATAGAAATGAAACATGATCAAATAAAATGTTGGTTATCTTTTAAATTTTTATCCTCTAAGTTTGAAAATTTTGTAATTTCAAAATATCTTTATTAAAAAATTTTGTATTTTTGTAATTTGTAATTAACGGAATTATCAACTTACAAATTTTATCTTCATATCCATGGAGAATAAAAAAATGAGAACTTTTATTTCTAGGAATTAGGATACTACTTCTTTTAAAAATAATACCAGAATAAATAATTCAATAAATGGTTCTGGAAAAATTAAAAGAATATTTTGTATTAATTTTTTCATTTAGCTCCTTGTAAAAAACTTAATTAACAGTTACTACGTTTTTTCGGATTCCGCAACATTTGTAACCATAATATTTACGAAAAAAAAGTTAAATCATTTAATTACAATTAACTCAGGAAGTATTTAAATTTTAAATTCTTTATATTTATCAATAAGCCCAATTACGCAATTTTTCAATTTCTTTTCCATTATCCAACACTAGACACACGGAAAGGTTTTCCTAATATTAATTGATTTGTAATATAAATGGATTTGTAAATAATATAAATGGATTTGTAAGTTGTAAATTCTAAAATCTCTATATTGAAACAGAAAAATAAATGTCTCTGAGTTTTGATAATCATAAATAGTTAGCTCAATTTATAAATCCAATTGAACGTAATTTAATTTTTGATCATGAGATCTATTGTTTCTCAAACTCAATACCAGGTGACGCCAGGAAAATGGAATCAAAATTAAATTAATTAATGTATACAAAAGTGTACAAGAATTACATGTCTTGCACATCAGAAAATGAGATAAAAAACGATTATAAAATTCCGTATTTTCAAATCTAAACAACACAATTTAAAAATACTTTTCAAATAAATGAAAATTTCTCTCTGTTGATCCAGTTTCATTCGAGCTACGTAATAAATTATCTGAAATTCATTGCAAATGTCATTTTAAGTTCGGAAAATTTCAATTTTGTCATTGTGAAAGAACATCGCACAGCAAAAATCATATCCAGGAGTAGGATTCGAACCTACAACCGCAACTGCGACTCAAATGGCAGTCACCAGCCGAGAGAATTTAATAGGCCAACACGATTTTTGGATTATTTCAACTTTATTCCTCAAGTATCGAACCAATGTCGCTTCACCAAACTACCACAACAATTGCCGGTATGAGATCGGTCGCTTTCTCATTGCCGAATTTTAGTCGGACAAGACAAGCATATATGATACGTTAGCAATTTTTGTACTCTTAACAAGTATACTTATATTTTTTTTGTCTTTTCTTGTTATCGGTCTAAGGGAAATAATGGAAACTTAGCAATAGCTTTGATGTGCCAGATCCCCTCAGCCAGTGAAAACAGCCTGATGCCATCACCATTCGGCCATCCTGGACACGTTGTGAGGTTTTATATTAAGATCTTAACAAACGAACAAGATCAAATTACTAAAATTTTTATT
>JAPMOR010050149.1:896063-935139 GCA_026543865.1 Argiope aurantia | reverse complement strand
TGTGAAGCAGAATTCAATTTGAAGACAGTGAAGAGACTTTTTACATTTTTAAGTTCTTTTAATCCATCGGGAAAGCATTATTATTTACAAGCAAAGACGCGGACATTGTGCGTCCGCCACAGCGCATTGCAAAAACAGAAGTGGGAAAGAAGAGAGAAATTAATTATCCCTTCTCTTATATAACATGAGATATGGATAGGGAAAATATTATTTTATAGTGCTAATATATTAATAAGATTCTGATAGGGATTTCTGACGCATGCCAATCACATGTAAAGGAAACACAGGGATCTTTTAAAAAGAATGTGCTTACTGGACAGTTTTTTACCCCTTCACGCCGAGCGTGTGAAAGTATCGGCGTTTAGTCGATTCAGCAATTTTATAAAGCTTCTCTTGAATTAATTAAGTAGAGACAGTGGAATTGGATCACGAAATAAGAGAATATTTTAGAATAAAGTTACTATGGGCTAAATTGATAAAATCTTGAAAATTAATTAAATTGAAATTAGAGTTAAAATATCATTACATATATATATAATTTTTTGAAAAAAAAAGTTAATGAAGTTTTATTAATAATATAAAACCCTTTTGAAATTCTAGATTTATTTCCAATTTCATGCGTATGTTTCTATATAATGTAATTTTGATATAATTATGTAAGTATTTTTCTATACAAATCATAACAAAAAATCTATACAGATTTCCTTAGAAACAAAGAAGCTTAATGTCTTAGCATATGAATAAATTCGTTTTTCTTGGTCCTCATTAAAATTGTTTCACGTATTTCTGTTTAACGATTTCAATGAAAAAAATCGATAGCAACATCAGTTACATTCTTCTACTGTACCATGTTACATTTTAACGCATTATTTGTATGAAACCGCTCTGGTAAAAGCATGTAATACCAAATTTGTTTTTAAAAAAATCTATCGTTGTTATTTAACATTTCTATTCCGTTATCATGATAATGATGAGAAATGCAGCACTTTTATAGCTTTTTATTCACGTTGATAACGTTTAGCGGAAAGATTCTTCTTTTTTCTTTATTCAAATTGTAATTCATAAAGAAAACTGAACTTTTTCTTAAATATACTCTCTTTTATATTATGCGCTGAAAAATTAATGAACCAATGCTTTCTTTTGAATTTTGATTTCTTCGAAATGTGTTTCATATATTTTACTTGATTTATTTTGTTCAGACTATTCTAGTCTTTCTGAAAAGTATGCTTTTAAAGTGGGAAAAAATTACATTTGCCTCACAAATGTTTTATCTCAAATTTACTAATGTAGGTTTCAAAAATCTTTCTTTCGGAGAAAAAAAACATTTTTAGAATTGCATTTCCAAACATTTGTCGCTATGCAATTTGAATTGCGAAATTTGTCTTCCAAAATTCTCTCTAAATATTTTTATGTTAAATACGTTTATTTTTGCTTTGCTTAAAATTGGTGTAATTAAATACACCGTAATTGTGTTATTTTTTGCAATGATATATTATTGATAATAAAAATTATGAAATGTACTAAAAAGTAAAAAATTTAAGATTTTAAATATTATTACACATAAATTATTTTCCTTCGTTGAACAGTATGATGAAGTTTTCGGTATATTTTTATTAACTTTTGATTCTATTAACTTATCAGTAAGATCATAAAATATATTTCATAGAAAATAAAAGTAATATATAGTTTCTAATGAGATTTTAGTTGTTGAATTTCCAAAAAGTGTCTGTCAAAACTCGATTAATCTGGCATTCCATTCCATTTCAAATAAAATGAACTGGTAGAATTTTAATATGATTTGAAATATTCTGAAACATATTTTTTAAATATTGACAAAATATTTTTGCAAATTACTTTCAGATTTTTTTTCTTTTTCTTTAATTTAGTAGCATATTTTTAAATGTATATATGTATATTATTATAATCAAAAAGTGCTGCTCCTCTAATGAAAAGTTAAATATATTTTATGCTATATAATACTGAATATTATCTTAAATTTATCTTCAAATATTTAATGTTTCAAAGGTCCTAATGATGAAAATGGCTGTTCAGGAATAGCAAAGTAAAACAAAAAAATTCATTCTACAATTAAATTGGAATTACTGTAAAACTAGATGAATAACAACAGTTTTCAGGTCAGTTATAAAGCTAAAATGTATTTCAAAAATAAAAAAGCAGCAAAATATTTTATAAGTATTGGTTAGTATTTGTTCTCTAATTAATAATGCATTTTAGAAGTTTTTTGTTAATATATTTAAAAAACTGTTCTATTGTGTTAATTTCAATATCAGTTATATTTAATCTGTAATTTTGAAATGAAATAGCATCTCTGAACCTCACTAGATGTCACCGTGATTGAGTAAATTGAGTGAAGGTATAAAAGGAAATTCTTTAAGAAGCTTCACCTCCTTTCCAAAAGACTATCCAAACCGAGCTAAGCAAGTGAAGATTATAGTTTTCATTATTAAACGTTGATGTTTAAGTGATGTTAAGGTAATTCATTTTACTATAGAAATACTTAATACATTCAGAAACAGATCTAAGCCATCTAAGCTAACAGAGAGTTTGAATCTCCAGTTATAGCATATCAAAACACAAATCATTTCCTGAAATATTACATTGGTCGCCTTTTTCACCGGATACTAATCCATGGGATTTTTATTAATGTGACCATAGGAAGACTTTGGTATAAAAGAAGCCAAAAGACTTTGTTAGCACTAAAGATAGTTAATTGACACATTTCCAAGCTTAACAAATACTCGAATCTGTTTCTATTATGTCTAATATCTCTGCATAATATTAATTATACTATTGTATTACTTCTGAAGGTTTTCACTTTGAAATTATTATCTATTAACTTCCTTTTCTATATTTTTATAAATGAAAGTTTTTGTAGTATTTTTTCAGTGACTCAAAAGTTATTTCAGTGCAAAGTTAAAGCTTCATTAACTTCTAAACTAGTTCATTTTCTGCAATGATTAGATGCACTTAAGTCAGAATGTTTTGAAGTATACTTTGACTCAAAGAAAATTCATCGAATACTTAAGATAATCATGTATTTCCCATAATGCATTCACTGATTTATAATATTAATAAGCGGCTTTATTCTTGTTTAAAAGTGTAAAAATGTGATAAGACAATACACGCACTGCATACGGACAAAACCAGTTAAAATTCCCTCTATGATTTCTTCAATACCTATAATTTTAATTGTTTTTAATTTTTCAGGAAAGTATGCCCCTGCTATTGCTTACAAGATCCATGTCGCAGGTCCTCCAGCTCAGATCAGATTCAGAGGAATCGGTATCGGGAACGGTCTCTCTGATCCAGAAACTCAGATGAATTACAGCGATTACTATTACCAGTTAGGGCTCATCGATCGCAAACAAGCGGAAATCATTCGAAACGCAGCTGAAAAAGCTGTACAACATATTAAATGCGGCCGCTACATACAGGCTCGTGAGCAGTTTAACAACATTGTGCAAGATGTGCCTGAAGACGCTAATCCAAACTATCTTCTTCAATTTGCTGGCTACAACTATGCTTACAATTTTTTGCAAACCGAAGAACCAGAAGACCATTCCTACTACAAAAAGTACGCAGAATTGCCTGCATTTAGGGATGCGATCCACGTCGGGAATTTGACTTTAAACCAGCCGGATAAAGTGAGGCATTTTTTGATTCCAGATGTTATGAAATCCGTCAAGCAAAAGTTAGTTACTGTCATGAATAATTATAAAGTGCTTATATATAATGGACAGTTAGATCTGACTTTGCCATACGTTCTGATGGTGGATTTCCTTTCCAAAGTTGAATGGAAATTTAGTGATGAATATAAAAACGCCGACAGGAAAATTTGGAGACTCGATGGAAAAGATGAAGTTGCCGGATATGTGCATAATGTTGGTGATTTTTACCATGTATTAGTAAGGTCAGCTGGTCATATGGTGCCATATGAACAACCTGAATACGGATTAGATATGATTACTCGATTCATAAAGGGAAAACCATTTGCTTAAGTGTATGCTTAGGAATGATAAAAATATTTTCCATTCATTGCTCTTGAACATTTTTTTAAGATTAATGATCTAGGCTATGAACATTGTGATTATTTATCATTGTATATTTATTGCCATTGAATGTTTTTGTGGTATATATCATGAAATAAATTAATGAAGAATAAAGGAATTAGAAAGAAATTCTTGAAAAGTATTATACAGAAACAAGATAAATAGTCTTGGTATCTTGTATACAATCAAAAATAATTTGCAAAAATGTTGATTTAAATTTGAGTTTTGTACACAAACCTGTCAGGTATTTAAAATTTCTCACATATAGCTGATCGTGTTTTTAATCTGTCTCGATAGCAAAATTCACTTTTTCACAAAACACGACATTTTATTTCAACTTCTGGATAATATATATTATGATTACTGTGATTAATATATTATTATCTCATCTCTACTTAAAATAATAATAATATTGTGTGTGTGTGTGTGTGTGTGTGTGTGTGTGTGTGTGTGTGTGTGTGTGTGTATGATTCTTTAAATTTTTTTTTCCATAATTTCCAACAACAGACTCCATTGTTCCTGAATTTCAAACCTTCCCATTATTCTGTCAAATATTTAATAGAGTGATTTTCTGCTATTATTGACAGCTAAGAAAGGGGATTATTTTTAATATCTGAGTACTTTACATGCGTAGTAACTAAGTTATACAACACAATGATTGCAAAAGGTGAAAAGCTAAATGGATAACATACGATGCACATCTAAAGCTTCATTTGGCTTATAACATTTAAAGTGTAGTCCTTATCCGATTTTAAATCCAAATTCTTCCATCTGTCGGTTTGTACTTTTCCATTCAAGTAAAGACAAAACCGCAACAACTTAGATATATGAATTTTGTACATAATTACAGCATCTGAAGTGTAAACCATCATCAGATTTTGAATTAAATCAGTCAAAAGATTGACCAAATAATTAGTGTTCTGTACATTCCTATGCATACAAACGCGATAACTGAAAAATTAAATGACCTAAATAATTGAAATTTGGTGTGTGGCATTGTTACTAAAATTATAGTTCTGAGTCAAATTTTAGCTCCAATTGGTTGACAAAAAGATTCATAAAGTGATTTCATGGTTTTCTTTATTATTCTGCGGATCATAAAATGCCCATGTGCAAAACTATGATAATAAAAATCTGAGCATTCGCGACATTTTTCGAAGATCCACAATTTTATGCAAAGAGAGAAGATAACATCTTTATTAGAATGTTGTGTATATGCTAGATAACTTCAGGGAAACCACTTCTGCTGATTAAATTTCCCGATTTCTTTTCCACGTAATGGAGGCTTCGTTGTAAAAGTTCGAAAAATCCATTCTTTGTGTTTTCTGTAGCTTTATGCTATATAAATTATTCAAAGGAATGAAAAATTTATATAGAAATATTATAATAGAAACCTTCTTTGAAGCTAACTAATAATAAATATCAAATAATTTAGCAAGCGCTGCCATGACGTAAATATTCTCTAAAGAAAGGATCCAATTTTCGTTGGCATCAATTATTAATTTCAGTTCCAACATCTTTGCTTTCTTTTTAAAACTTTTCATGGCAGCTCTAATTGAAAACACTTGTCAAGAAATGCTAACAATTATTTGTCTGACGTTAGTCAAACATGAAACTTTCTCTAAATGCGATCTTTTTACAGCATGGGGAAGATAGCATTACCAACAAAGTAAAACGTCTTACCAAACGTTTTATACTATTCGAACTTGTGACTTCTTCTAAGCATCTCATACTGCGAACCAAGTAGATGAATTCACCGCATTTAGTATTCCGTTCCCCTCTTTCAAACACGTCTGGTGGTTTGCCGGAAGCGCGAACACTATGCAAAATAGTGAATTAGGTTGGGGGCATGAACATCATTAGCATGAATGGAGACCGAGGAAGGAAGTTTTTATTAAAATGACACTGAAACAGAAAGTTGCTATTATTGGAGAGATAATTTAACTTTAATTATGACTCTCTTAATCATTCATGTAAATTATAATTCAGAAACAAAAATTGAACTTATTAATTCTGTGTAGATATTATTAATAATAGGATAATTTTACGTTAGTCGCAATTCCCAGAAAAATGTTAACTGCTCATGGCCTTTAAGTACTTGCTATTTTGCTGTGATCTCACATCTTTTGCCGATTTCGAGATCTGAAAAGGATTCCAAAGTTTAATTTTTGATATCTATCAAATGACCACGAACTTTTCCAACATGGAAACTCAATTCTCTTCGACGAAATTTAACACAATATTAAAAATATACGAGGAAGTCGAAGAGAGAAAAACTTTTTTTATTTTGATATTTGACTTATTGAATTTATATTTATTTCCCATTTTAAAATAATACTAGGACTATTTGTGACAGACCTTCTAATTTTGAACCTTGATCAGATGACGCTGATGGCATCTGCGCTAGAGCCCCTCTCTGAAAATCCATTCCACACCAGTGGAACTGTATTTATCGCCGACGACTTAAATGTACCTGATCCGATAACAGACGAGAGCTTCGGTGTTATGGGGTTTCGAACTTGGAGCCCTCTAGTCATGCAGCCAACACCTTACTACCAGATCACCACGACTAAAAAAAAAAGCTATCTAAGATAAGGGCTTATAATGCAAAATAATAATGCTTAATGCTTAAAGGAGCTTTTAATTTTGCTATATAAATTAGGGATTTTCGGACTTTTCTTAAGTTGGCCAGCCCGTAACTGGTGTAATTCGGTGATTTGCAATATCTCTAAAATAGAGATTTGAAATAGATCAAACTTAAGAGATTTATGGCCGGGGAAAAAAATTTGAAACCTCTAAATTCTTATTAGACATATATTTGAAATTGCTACCACGATTAAGGTAACAGATTAGAAAAAAAATATTTCAATGTCAGAAAGTGGCTTGAAGTTAAGAAAAGATTCTGCGACGTGTGCAGAGTCTGTTTCTCTAAATTTTATTTTGAAAAGATGTGTTATAACATTGTTATTACTGTGTAACTTGGTTAATTGAGCGTTTTTAATTCAAATTGCTAATTCTGTTCAATTACACTTTTCAGTTAAAAGTTTAAATCTTTTCTCTGGTACTTTTAATTTCTTACTAATTAAAATGGTAAAATATCTTTTGTAAAACGAATTTACTTTATTTAAATTCAAGACTACAAATTATAATTTCTTAAAATTTCAGAGTTGTTTTCATTAGCTAAAGGCAGTGATATCTTACGTACACAGGAATCATGAATAAATAACTGTTAAAGGCCCTTAATTCCCTCCCATGCTTTACTGCTGCTGAATGTATCCAAAAAAGGACAATAAAAAGCTTTTGAATTTCTGAATTTTCTTAAATATAGAGTAATTTTTTATTAATTATTATAATAAAATAATTAAAATTTTTATCAATAAATATTATTTCAATATTTTTTAATTTCAAAGTTTATTTATTCATTATATATTATTGAAGATGCATCGATGTATAGTGAAAGGTTATTGCATGTGATTTAACCCGCTCCCCTCAAAACTTTCTCTTTGAGGAGAAAGACCCCCTCAAAATTTTCGTTCCACAAATATACTGTCTCATGAAGGCATAATCCTAGAAAATTCTTTACATGACATTGGCATACAATCATTGTGAAATATTAATCTTTATGCGAGTTTAACATTTTTACTGAATCAACTATGTGTTCCTTGGCTAGTTTTTTAGCGATTCATCTCTGACATCCGATTTATAATATCCAAAAATAGAATCGGTATTTTAAACGCGTCTTTCTCAACTGACACAAGATTACAATTGTAGTCACAAAATCGCATAGCAAGTTGGATATATTTAAGTCGCTGCGGTTTTGAGTGATATCATTTATATGCTTACAGACCGACAGACGGTGAACCCTTGTTGAATGTTGCTCGAACTTCGATAGGTGCCTACACTATAGAAGTGAAATCTTTGAGCCGATTTTTATTTGTCTAACTGTCTTTGCTTTGTAGTTATCGTGTTCATTTGCATTCGAATTGCTGCAAAAACAGACTTCTGCTTAAGCTATTCATACGTCTAGTTGTAAGTATTTTTGAGTTATCTTTGTCACAGACAAGCAAACATATGACAAAAAAATAGGTGCTTTGAACTCTGGAAGATCTAAAATGTGGAGATGCGTCACATCTCGAATTCGCATTTTATTTCTCTCGTGTCTTCTTCCCTCTTCCTATACAAGAAAGTACATTTCGAATAACAAATGCTTTCGATCCATCTGGGTTTTTCTGTACTCGTTTTGAAATAAACAATTTCTAAAGAAAGGAAGTTCCAAAAACACACTTAAACTTTATTAACATAAACATGAGAGGCTTATTCTTAAAAAAAAGACTCTTCTGGTTTAAAAAATATTTTTTAATTATATAGTTCTTTTTCTTATTATTATTTTGTTTTAAAATGTTCTTTTGAAATCAGCTTGTTAAAGAAATACAAAATAGTCCGTACATACAGAAGGATTCAACAAAGTATCTCCATTTTCCGCGACGTGTTCTCTTTTGTGCACTGCATCGTTTCTGTGTTGCACACTGTGTCAGGAGGACAGCAATGAATCAGATCAGGACAACAAACTGCTTCCGTATACCGGCAGCATCCGTACTTTTGCTTCCCTATCAAACAACAAGTATTCTGCGGTGGACACCGCTGTTTCCTGCCTGGGCAATTAATATCTGTGGCATTTGTCTTCATGTTTGGCTCATATTTCAGTGTTTTGATAGCCTTCTGACTGTTAAGGTGCTCACAGTGAAAACCTAACAAATGATTAAGTGTCGATTTACTTTTTCGACTTGAATGTTTTTTGTAAAACATTTTATCTTCTGCTGAAAAGCTATTTGACTCAAATTCGGTTGCACCAGGTCTCAGTTGGATAAATGGCACCAGAAACAAACATTGATTGGATTCATCGCACATTAATTTGGATTCTTTGCAACACCATTGTTCACCACTGGAAATTTCGCAACTTTTCCACCCTGAAAAGGAAATGTTTGTAAATGAAATTGCAGTACAGCTCATTTAACTAAACCTGTTGAATTGAATAAGAGGAAATAACACTGATTTGAAACTTCCAAGATCTAAAATTACAAGAACAATTGATATAATCTTTTGAATTATCTGGTCTTTTTTGTTGCTGTTGCTGTTGTTAATAATTCACATTAAAGAAAAAATAAATGATTTAAAAAAAAATTGAAAAAATCTTTTTTTACTTAATTAGACTTGTTTTATGTTTGTAAGGATGGAAACTCTATAAGTGATTTTTCACTCGGTTACTTTTGAGCTGGCGTTCTGAAATGTACACATATGTATATTCTTGATGACAAAATGAATTTAATATTTTCAGAACTAAGTTATCAGTTAATAATTAATTTTCTTTTCTTTTTCTTTGAAATAAGTGGTGCCAACTTGTAGTAATTTTGAAAAAAAAATCTACAAAAATCTTTAATATTGAAATAAATAATTATAAAATTTATTAAACACTAAAATGCCGTAAGTAAGACAAAGAAATTTTTAAGATAGCAGTTTTATAGATACATTAGAAGGCAGAATATAAATTCTCTATAAAAAATGGTGTTTGAAACACAAACAAAATTCATGGGCCACTGAGAACTTTTTGATATGTCAACTAAGACTGTAGTGAACACCAAAAGAGAGAAAGACTTAAACATTTATTAAAAATTATAATGTATTCCGAATGTAATTAAAATTCACTTAATGCATTTCTATAGACTTATTCTGCTTTCCCCCTTTTTTTTTTATTCCTAGATTGTTACTTAAAAGAAAAATAATTTTTCATTTCAAGTACACAATAACCATATAGGAGGAAGACCTCTGCAAGGCGAATGTATTCGGATTTAATTGAATGACCTTTTATCAAATACTATGACATTTAATGTCAGTCACTAGCACGATATAGCCTTTCCCAATTGAGATGCGTCCAATCATAGATAAGTGATAACTCTGCCCCCCACCGTCACCATATCTACCAGAGAAGCGATAATCTACCGCCATACAGAAATCTCATCTACGTAACTGAATTGCCATCCGAGGGGGGAAGTGAAGTACACAAAAAAAATGTATTTTTAAAACTACTATTATTAATTTTATATTTTTAGGTGTTATAAATACTCACCATCTTTGCATGCACTGGAATCCTGGCAAAAGAGGTTAGATGCAGAAACCAGTGAGCTGCTCAATAGCAGGACTGTCAAAATACAGATCATGATGATGAAGATACCTATATATAAACAGAAAAAAAAACTGGTAAAAATAAACTTATTAAAAAACTTTTCGGTACATTGAATGCTCTAGAAAATATTCTGTAACTCGGAAAAGTTTGTAATTTATTTTTAAAAAATAAATATAGCTAAGAATTTTTTAAAAAATTTTAAAGCTATGAATGCTATCTAATTTGCTGAGTTGAGAATTTTGGTCGTGTGAAATCAGCAAGGAAAATTAATATTTGTGCTACCCCAAATAAATAATATGTTATTTTGCATCAAATCAACCACTCTTGATCCCTAATTGGTTCACTGAGAACATTGATTATGTTTAATTTAAATATAATATCTTATCTGTAAATTGATTTCATAATTCTGTCAACACAGAAGTAGTCAGCCATAATAAAGTCGAATCCCATGACATCATAGCACTGCTAAAAACTTAAGTGTGTGCATAATCTATTTCAAATTGCACGTAGTCTTTTACGGAATTACAATTTCGTTTCCTGATTTGTCTTGTAAACAATTCATATAATTATCAGTATCTTTATTCCTTAACTCTCAGATATGGAAGAACATTTTGCGATTAAATAGTTTATGAAATACTGAAAAAGGTTTGAATTTCATTGTAACAATGAATCTATTGTTAAAGATCTTGCAAAAAAAATATTTTTAAAAAATTATCAATATTTTGGAGGGAAAAGTGAATAGCGATTAAATTGATAAGGACAATTTTTTTTTAATTTTAAACTGGTGTCAAAATCAATTTGTGTTTTAAGATTGCAGAAGGTATAGAGGTAAATTCAAAATTTTCCCCAATTTCTTATTAAAATTTTAGAAAAAGCACTTCATGGTACGCATTTTTACCTTCAAAAGTATATGAGCAAGTGTAATATCTCTGTCCTATAGACGCCGAAACGCATACACAAAACACTTCTTTTTAAAAGTACACGCGAAAATTCTACAATTGTGTAACCGTGAGTCATTGTATCCTAGCTAAATTTGAGACCACGAAATTTGTTGCTTATTGGTTAAAATTTGATGACTATATTCTTTTGAACAAAAGAAAACGTAATAATAAATAAAACTCTTGGAAAAATGTTTTTTTTCTGTAACATTCTGCATAAACGACTTTTTCTCGAAATGTGCATTTTAATCCCATAATTCTCATACTCATCCGGGCATCATTCCATAAGTCAGTCGATACATTTCCGAGATAGAAGCTGTCATCTAATTAGAGAAAATAAAAGCAAAACTGTTTTCCTATGGCATAAATGCTTTCATTTGTAATGCTGTTTTCTGAGAAATAGTGTTGCATTGTTATGAATACCAGTGTTAATTCTGTTCATCTTAATCCCATATTTCCAACTTCTTCGTTATTTACAACTAATCTATTTTCTATTAATTCATTTTTCGATTTGATATAATCAAAAGAATTCTAATGAAACCAATATTAATGTAAAAAATTAGCAGATTAATTTCATTTAACTACTTACAACAATAAGATTTCCAGAATTTTTTTCGAATACTGATCTTAAAAATAATTAATATAATAATGATAATGATATTTTCATGCAGCAGATATAAAAACCCGACCTTCTCAGTTGTCAATATATCACCTTCTTTTCTGTTCTTGTTCAGTCTTCCTCTTCATTCCTTGAATGTATAATGTGGTGACGCTTTATAAGCCAGATAACAGCTACGAGACATGAGAAATTTCGTTTGTCTTGTGGTCATGTTACGCGGCTACGAACCATAAGGTTGCGTGTTCGATCCTCGCCTATCGCCCAATAGCAACATTGGTGACCCGGTGACGAAAATACGCAAACTTCATACAACTCTTGTGGCGCCCTCTACCAGAAATAAATAAATGAAAAAAAAGCTAATAAAAAATCAGCCAATAAATAAAAAAAGCTGATAAATAATCAGAAAATAAAAAGAATGCAGCTGATAAATAATCAGAAAATAAAAAGAATGCAGCTGATAAATAATCAGCCAATAAAAAAATGGATAAGACGCAACAACCAATATATCACCACTAATAACAACAAAAACAGGACAAAATATCGTTCGTCTCACCTCCGACGCACTGGAGGGGGAGTAATGTGGTGACGCTTTATAAGCCACATAACAGCTACGAGGCATGAGAAATTTCTTTTGTCTTGTGGTCATGTTACGTGGCTACGAACCATAAGGTTGCGAGTTCGATCCTCGCTTATAACCAATAGCAACATATAACATCGTTGGGGAATGGCCGATCCTTGAAAATCATGACGATCTGCAAGCGTGAGAGTTCCTCCAACGGATGCTGCATGTAATGACACAGTATGGAGCGTTTTGTACTTCGTAATATAATGAAGAAAATTAAGTATGCATTTTAGAAAAGTTTTAGGAAGACCTTTTTGTATCCTTTGATCCAAAATTTAGCGTAGAACTATTATATTCATCACATGACCAAATTTTATTAATGTCAGTGCTTGTTTTCATGAGTTATTGCATTCAAATACACAATAAGATCACAAAAACTAACAAATTACACTCCACTTTTACCTGTTTGATCCAAACTTTAATCCACAATTATAATTGGGATATTAAATCTGTTTACTAAATTTCATTCATATAGCTCTTCGTGTTTTCTAACTATTGTGTTTGAATGCATGCGAACAAAAAAAATTTTCTTCTATGGATTTCTATAAAATTTTGATGGAAATCTACAAATTTGGGGTTGAAATTACAAACCAAATTTCATTGCTCTAGCTCAATAGATACTTTAGTTATTCTGATTTCAAACTGACAGGCACACGAAATTATAATTTTTTTTGGGGGGGGAGGGGACTCGGAGAGATCAGAAACTGGAGGATTTGTCAAAACCAGAGGCCAAATTTTTTTATGATTACAGAACTTCCTCCTAATATAAACGAGGGAGAGTAAAAAAGACTATTTTAAAAATATGATGATGTCGTGTCAGCGTTACCCATTTTATTCTTTTAAAATAAGCATATTTTATGACTATTTCTAAAGTAGAAGACAGATTAAAATCAAGTTTCAGAAAAATTAGCTCTAATAAAGAAACATTTAAATTAATTATTTTAATTTAATCACTAAAATTCGTGGTTTTGCAAAAAAAATAAATAAGTTAAAACGGACATTTTTGCCCACTCAAATGTTTCAGTTTTATAACATCTCTCTGAGGAAAATATACTCAATGGGAGTAAAATCAGCCTTTTCCTTAATTTCATTGCGGAACTTCTTAAATGAAAACTGAACGTTGCTTCAGATAATCGTATTATTATTAAGGCTTCACTGTCCATTAACTTCGCTATCTACATAGATTTAAATTTCAAAATCCTCCATATATCTAGATGATGCACTTAATAAGGATTTACTTACAGCCATCCATTAACTATAACCATTTCGAGGCGAATTAAGATCACGATGCTTTCTCATCGCCAAGCTAACGGAAAGTTTGCCTGTCGTTAATATGCTCGCCAAGCTGTGTCATCATGAATAACAGCGAAAAAGAAATGAAATTTTACTTGAGAAATATTCAATATTGTTTTGTAAGATACCAAATAAAATTTCGTAAACTGTCACATTTGGGAGTCATTGCTTGAAAACGGTTATACCGTATCGAAATGCAGATACTAAAAAATTCCATATTCTGGTTAAATATTGCAAATCGGGTTAAGTGGGCAAAACTCTTCATTAATTTCTCATTTCCTAACTTTTTAAGTCGCTTTTAATAATCTGTAAACTTCCAAAACAATATGTTTTGAAACATAGGATTGCAAGAAAATGTCAAGGCTTGTTTTTTGCTGATTACTATTATAATCAAGCTCAGGAAAATAATCGTTGTCTCACTACAAGCACAACTGCACGCATTTGTCTAATTCAGGGTAGCATCTTTAATTCATTCCTAATAACTTTTTTCCAGCACGTTTCTTCATTAAATTAATACAGTGGATATAACAATTTATCAAATGACCTTGAATTAATTCCACAGTAAAATAATGATAAAATTACAAGGAATAACTCACCAAGATAAACAATGAACCTGAATGGCCGAAATGCTGCATATCATCCCTTACGAGCATTTCGTTTGCTGCACCTTTATAAACAGGTACATCCCGTCACCGCCGAAGGAAACCGTTAGCTAATTTCACCGTCAGTATTATGCCTGCAGGAGTATATAGAAACTAATGCCGTACCTTCTCATTTTTGTACTTGAGAGATCACCCGATGAATAAAAAAAAAATAATAACAGTCGTGAACTTTCTCATTACCCTCAAAAAAATAATTATCATTCAATCATTTTGATGTAATTGATAATTATTGATATGATATAATGTTAATTATTATTCCTTTGCTTTCCGATTTTATTTTTCAGAATGCTTGCATGACATAAGTAAAATTTTCGAAGCCAGCTTGATATTGAATATTAATGGCAAATTTGCTGGGAAAAAATGACTTATCTTTCAGGCACAATGTAATGCAATTATCAATGTGCTGCTGAAATGACTTGCTCAGTTATGCGTCGTATGTTTCTGAAGTTACATAAATTGACTCCTTTTAATATTAGACAACACTCATCATAGCGTATATTTTAAACAGTTATGACGACTCAGAACAAAAAAGGAAGCAATTATTTATTTATTTCAAGTTTTCATCAATTATTTTTCTTTCTTCAATTCAATTTCCATCTGATTCGATTGTTATTCACATTTTAATACATTGTAAATGCAACAATGAAATTTTATGTAATCCACAAAAAAATGCAATAACTAAAAAACATTTCAGCTGATAAAAGGATTTAACTAAAGTAATTTTAACTAAAGCAATTTAAAACTTTAAACTAAAGCAATTTTAAAATTTTTATTAATTAATTTTATTAATTAATTATTAAAAATTACTTTATTATTAGGTATTCAATTATTATTAGGCATTCAATTATTTAGATCCCAAACTACATCAGGTATATCAGCTCGAATAAACACAAGATATCACACTGAAATAAACCCTTATGGGAACATGGAATAAAGAAGAGTATCTTTTTTACACAAATAAGGTAACACTATATACGATTTATTCAGCAATCAAATTTGAGAAATTCTATGTCCTCAGATTTTCACAGAATCGATGTAATATAAGACACTTAATCACAAAGATTAAATATCACTTAAGAAGCAAAACTCACCTGAAAAGTGATCCTCTTTAAACGATATAGCTGGTAAAATTTGCAAGCACGGATTGCCGTCACTTAAATAAACTGGTTTGAAAGAGGAGAAAAAAAAATAACAAACCGCCTTGATTTTCTCTTTTTTACTTGCCAGGAAGGTCATATCTTACATAACTGTCTTTGAGAAATAAACTGTTGTCAAGAAATTATAAATTATCTTCTTCAACATTTGATGATACAGATTTTTCTCGCGACTATTTTGCATTGTAAAATAATTCTTAAAGCTGAAAGAAAAAAACATCAGAATATTAGAAATTCTAAACCTAGAATTTTTCGAAGGAGTATTATTTAATATGTATTTAAAACACACATGTTATGTGAAAGGATTTTATGACGACATTGTTCAAAACTCTTAAATTTAAATTTCAAAAACAGAACTAATAATATATGAAAAAATGTTTAATAGGTGCTATGAATACTCTTTCTGCTTTTTCTTTGTCATTTCAAGCATTATATGCATTGTAACAGTGATAATATTTTAGAAGGTGGAAAATGATTTGTAAAACTATCGGGAATATTGTTTCTGAAACTTTCTCACGCACTTCCTAATAAAATTATCCCCCCCCCTTTTTCCCCCTTCTCAAATAAAGATTCTGCACCTTGTGCAAGGTAGTAATTTCCAAAAGTGCTTACATTTCTATTATCAGAGTGCCTCATATGAGCGCTTTGTGCTTTTGTGTTGTATAATGAGGAAGTTAAGTAGCAATTTGGACTCCTTTTTCAATCGAATGCTATCAAAATTTGATATACAATTTTCGTAGCATATAGAATTTTACTTATCTAAAACATTGCGTGTTCGAGCTATTGTGTTTGCATGCAGGCGAATGTACAGGCAGACAAATATTCAATCTTTTGTTCGGTATGTTCCAGAAATTTCATATGGATCTGTATGAAAATTATGTACCGAATTTTATCTAACTAATTTGTTGCATTTGAAATTATCGTGTTCACTGACACTCGTACAGTTAGACAAACAAACTTCCTACAAATAGAATTCGTTCAGAATTTTATAGAAATCTAGTAATTTGATGTAAAGATTACGCAGCAAATTTCATCCATCTTGCTCAAACAATTTTTGAGTTATCGTGCTCGCATATAGACAGACATAATTCTGAAATTTTTTTTTTACGGATTCAGAGTGACCCAAAAGGTGGAAATTAGTCAAAATCCCGAGTTTAATTTCTGTGTTGTTGCTGTGACTTTTGATACTTTACAAGCCCGCTGACAGTTATCTGTTAGTGATTTAAGCCGAATTGGCGTCTCTTGTTTTTTCAGTAGCGCCAACTAGGGCCAAGAATACGACTCAGTTACTTATGCGTCACAACCCTTTTTATGGGGAGAACTTCATCCATGCATATCATTCACTCATCCACAGATCGTAATTTAGACCTGAATCAGAGAACGATCATCTCTGAACCAGTACCTCCAGTACCGACATGGAAAACTTTATGACCATGACAGATTTATACTTGCGCCAGCCACCGCACACACGGACAGTCTTCGGCTGGCGGGGTTCGAACTCAAAACCTAAGGGATGTGATTGTTCAATTTCTTGAAGATCATTTCACTTTCTCGTTGTCTTCTTCGTAAATGGAAAAATAAAAATATAAATATTTTCAATAATCAAATCTGAGTGTTATTTAGATGAAGGAAAGAAATGATACGCAAATTTGGGCTTATATTAAGCTAAATTGCCAAAACTAATACTAGATAGAAAAATTGTTTTATGATTATAATTTTATTCTTTATATTTCCTTTGATGCTTTTTCATTTTTCATTATCATGTCAAGTATGCTGAATGGTTCAAAAATCCTTAGACAAATGTTACATGCAGGTTAAAAAGAAATCATTTTTTGGAGTTGACAATAAACAATAGCTACAGGGAACTTTTTATCAAAGAATTCAATAATAGAACAGCGTGCATCGGACACAAGTTTAATAGAATACGATTCCTTTATCCATACGGCATTACAAGTATGATAAAGAATGATAATATGTTGACATAATATCAGTATCAAACTTTTGCAGTATTTTAAGTAAGTATAAATACTCAAAAAGCTTTTTTCTTGAAACTGTATACGCTTTGCGCATTGCTGTTCAAGAAAGTGTGCTGTTGTACTGTCATAAATTTTTCGATAATTTTAATTGTTGTTAAAAGTCACAGAATGTATAATTAATCAGCGACAGTTCAAGAATGCCGAGTTTTATGTAAATTGTTTCTATGGACCGATGGACTGTACGGATTACTAGAGAATTACGTAGGCAGCAGTCCATGACGTCAGAGGGAGGCCCTTAAAGTAGGTCAACCAATCAAAACACTCTCTTTTTTTCTTTCAGCGATTGAAGCGCCCTCTCGAAACCGAGGTTTCTTCGGAGGTTGCAGGGAGAGAAAAATCAGTCTGCATCGTCCAACCGACCAGGCAGGAGGAAGCTGAGCCAGTCGCCGGGCCGAGCGGGATACAAAATCATCGGTACGAGAGCCTTCCATCACCGGACGGGATAGATACTCCGCCATCCAACCCCTCCACCACCGTGAGTAATTCCTCTTGGTTTTCGCCTAACAGATTTCTACCTAATCATGATCCGGAGGAAATACAACCTTCGCCGGAGATACCGTTTTCGCCCTGGCAAATACCGGAATTTGAGGAGGACACGCAGGACCTACTTCAACAAATTTAAAAGGAGGAATTACATGAGAAAGGCCATGACCAACTGGAGATTAACAAGAAAAAGAATCAAGACTTGCTGCAATGTATATACTCTCTATGCAACCCTGAATGACAAGACAACAACAACTACATGGGACACCATCCCTAGGACAACAAAGGATGGATGGACTTGGGAATACCTGCCAACTGCTCTAGAAGCTCATGTCTCCAATGCGGTAACTCAAAATTTATTCAACACTTATAAATACAAAATGTTAAAGAAAGTTGTTGTGTCATTAAGACAGATTGCCCGCGCTTATGACATCATTCAAGATTACAGAATCGTCGGTGACATGACGAAAAAATCTGAACCGACTGCAAAAATGTCTACGCAAGCAACAACCTTTTTTGCAAGCAGAGATTTGGCCTTTTACGCTGAAAAAGGAGGACGAGACATTGACCCACATGAATTGGATCTAAAAGGAACAACAAGAAATTTCAAGAAGCAGAAGACAGGAAGAAACTTCACATACACATGGTATCCAGGATGTAAAAGGGCAATTACACATACCTATGACGAACTGGTTGTGAAAAAGATCCTCAACAAACCATTTGCCAACGACACGACAATAGGAGATGGACTTTTCTCTACCTATGGACCTGAAGTGTTAAAATCGCCAACTCAATTGTATGCGAAGCAAATTGAATTTGCAAAAACTTTCACTACCAAGTTTGAAATTACTGTAAAAACCTACTGGTCCATGTGGACAATACTAAAGAAACCTGTAAGCACTGGTGTGCGTTTTGAAAATTTGTCAATAAATGATAATGAATTTTATTCTCCGTTTGGTATTATGTCTCCCTATCCAGGTATCAGAGCTACAGAAATAAGAAAAATTTATGTGGATTCAGATGACCTGATTTTCAAAATGAAAGATGTAGACAACATTGAATACGCCATTGGTGAATTTACAATAAACAGACAGTAAGAAACTTTTTTGTCTCTCTTTATTTCGAACAGATGCAACAACACATTTTCTTTTCAGGTGCTGACTACTGAGGAGTGAAGGGAAGTGAAGAACAGGGACACGCCTCCGGGTAATACTGACCGTCGGCGTGAAAATGGCGCGGGCAAAGCGTTGGTGCTTCACGCTGAACTGTGTTGAACATTTTATCTAATGAATCCTTTTCTTTTAATTTATTAACAAGGAACACCCTGTAGAGGTCACCATTTACTTTCGCGATCCCAATACAGTATATGAAATGCAATAAAAGTGCATGTGTGTCAGTATGTATGTGTGTTGGCATTCTACAGGATAAGACACTTAAATTTAGTATAAATGCATTTTCCATAATATTTATTTGTAACATCACCCGAAAATATTATTGCGCAGAAATCCTTATTACGCTTTTTTTTTTATTTAGTAAACTTTCTACAATGGAATTCTAATCACTTTCATTGCTTCATCAAATATTCAATCATGTGATTTTCTTTCATTATTGAAAACTAAGAGAGAAAGATTCTGTTTAATATCCAATATTGAAAAGTGAAATGACATTTACATTATCACAAAAGGCAATGTGCAATATGAAATAGATTATAATGCCAGACAAATAAAAATGTTTAGATAATGTCATGGGATATGAAAATTCATAACACAGTAGAAATGATATTAAAATAATTTGGCTCTAAAATTTGCCAACATTTAATGTTTAAAAACAGCTTAGTGAGAAAATCATGAACATCAAATTTGCAAAAGAAATTTAATTGAAATTAAACTAAACCAATTCTTCCGGCAAACCAGCTGATGACCAAAGGCGTTTAGCTTCTAATAAAAAGAAACCCAAGAATTTCGTAGCCTGAATTAGACTTTTTTTTTTAAAATTCCTATCTTCCTCCCTACGGTAAAAAACTGCAAAGATTGCATTTTATGTTATTCTATTTAGATCAATGAATAGCAAGCCATATCAACTATTATTTTCTATCCTCTAACGATATCACGCGGTCATTTATTTCACACCACGTCATTTATTCACGATCACACGGCTATTTTCATTCATTTATTTGTTCGGAAATTGATTTGGGTTTGACAGTAGGTATTTTGTGAGTCTTTGAGTAATGAAAAACCTATCAGACAACAAAAGATGGCGACACGCCCATCGATTTAAACCAAGTGTTCCTTCCGAAGTGAACAATGAATCCACTTCGGAAAAGTCTTACAGTAAATTCCTTGAATAGAGACGAAACTTTTCTAACGGCTAAACTGATTCACCTTATTGACTGCAATTAAAGTAATAGATATCCAAGTTGTGCGTAACTGATAAAGAAATAACTAATATACCTAAATCAATTTATCTATACAAAAATAAAAATGCTTGAATTATTTTGCATAAATTTTATTATTTGCATTTTAATGCAATAGGAATATTTTTCTCTTACTTAAGCAATAGTTTGTGTTCAGTTTCATAATATAAAGGTAATTTTCGGGAATCCAAGCTCCATGGGCTGCGGTGACCTGGTGATAAGGTCTCAGCTTCGGAACCTGCGAGTTTCAAGTTCGAGACCCAAATCCAGGGAAGAACCGTCGTGTAAGCGGATCTGGTACACATAAAATTCATCGGGGCCAAATGCTTTCCTGTTGTTGTGGTGTGGAAGTTTAGAGATAAAGGTGCTAGCTTAAGTATCGTCATCATCATCTGACCGGCGTTCAAAAGTACGAGGTCCGTCCCAACGTAACCCTAGTATTCATTTAAAATGGGACGTTAATATAACAAAACGAAATACCATGATTTCGAAGTTTTTGTTAATTTGAACATCCATTTTGCTTTTATGGAAACATTTCATTAAAAAAAATGAAAAAAGCATAACAATTAGGAATCAAAAAGAAATTTTATTTTTATTTTTAGCACAAAAGAAATATTTCAATTATTATTTAAGAATAAAACGTGGAACTTTAATAAGTGATAAAAAAATTATTTGTCGAAGAAAAGTTATTTGTGTTCGCTACATAGAAAAAAAAAATTAATCCTCCGACAAATTTCTTCCAAATTTAAGCAAATGCCAACAATTTTGGTTAAATATTGTAAAATTCCCTCTTTTAATTAGTTGCGTTTTTAACTTATCGCGTTCTTAATACGTACGTGCTCTTAATTATACATGCGGGCATATAGATTGGCAAATAACAGAGATGAACGATGACCTAGCTAAAATAAGATTTCGTGCATATCAGTAATACGCCGGATTTTATCTGTCCTGCTTGTCCTTATGTAGATAGAGAGATAAACTTCGCTGTGGACTTGATCCAAAATTTTGGAAAACGTATAATTTCTGCTTAAATACTGCATTCTGCAATTGTAGCTATTTTATACACAGCCTAGCTTTTAATTAGCTATTGTAACTATTACGATACACGTAATTCAAAAAATCGTCTATAGCAATGTTATTCAGTCAAGGAGTCTAAAGTGGCTGGATTAAACAAGATTGGAACTCGAAATTTATTATTATTACAATATACTCTCGAATACTTTATAAACAAAGAAGTATAGAAGGCGAAAATAAGACAATCAGTTACAGAAAAATTCAAAATACTATAGATTTTTGTAAAAGTAAAGTATCGATTTTTGAAGCCATATGAAGATCATTTAATCTTTGCTTCGTTCAGTACAGAAACTATATCAACAAATATTATATTCTTTTTCTTTCATATGTTGTCTAATACAGTAGGAATACTGTTGAAAACGAGGACATTTTTACTTCCCTCGGGTAACTAATTTTTGAGATCTTTGATCACGCAGTGGACAATTTTTTCCCAAGTGACCTACTCATATATGATTGGATTGATTTATTGTTATAGAGGGAAAACACATCTAAATGGGAGGAAGTATTGAATTTAGATTGGTAGGGAGTAGTACTTTTCTGTTTGGTTTCAATATATTCCATGTTAAGATGATTTGAAATTTCTCATAAACCAATAATTTAAATGTTAGAAGGTTATAGATATCGCGGAGAAAATATTTCCATACTTTCAGATTTTACAGAAAAAATTTATGGCGTTCGATTTAAAGGAAACAATAAGGAATTAATATAAAAGCATAATGCAAAGGATAAGTCAACCATCTAACTCTCCGACCCGCCCGAAGGCACACGGATTTAAACCATAGAACTGAATGACCGGACCGCCACTAAAGCAATTGGCGGGAACTGTGGTTGAGTCCTAAGGGCCATCACCGGCCACGGTACAACCCTTTCCGTAGGAAGTACGTCCCGTCATCGATGGGAGGAGTTAGATTCCCCACCTATTAGTGTTCCCTCCAGGGTGGCGAGATTCAACCACCATGACGGAAGCATATCCTCATTTCGAGGTGCCCTTAATTTAGCAGTTTCTATTTTTGAGCCATCAAGTTAATATATCTTCAAATAAAGCGATGGATTTTGCTTAAAAGGTGGCACTTTTCTATGATTTCGTTGATAAATCTATATGACAGAATTTCATTTATTTAACTTTTTGCACTTTTCATGCATCATAATCACATTCATGTGTCTTATGGAGGAATTTCGGACAATTTTCGGAGAAAAAAGCAAATGCCTTACCAAGAAAATTATTGCCTTCTTTTAATTGCTTCTGCAGTTATGATTATCTGAAATATATTCGGTTTTTTTCTACGAATTTTGATAAGTATGACATAGCATTGTGATGGTAATGTAAGAAAGATCACATCTAAAAATAATAATCCACCTATAGCATATAACTACCCTTGCCAGAAAAAAAAAAAATGCCGAACAACGTTATTTTGAATATTGGCTAGAACGAAGGTAATATCGATCCATAAACCGAATCTCTAAGCGCAAAATATTTTCTGTATCTCCACACTATTTTCAATATTATGAATGGTTTATTGTATCATTAAAATATCTTAATAATATCTATGGATATTTTGGGCTAATAAAAGCGATCGAAAGATTATTTTTATCAATAGTAAAATACTCAGGAATCCTGCCTTTATGAAGCAAAATCGTTTTAAAAGGGAGAGCGGATTAATTAATTATTTTAACGTCCGATTTTGAAACAAAATAAAGCTTCCCTGTGAGACGATTTTGAGTTCTCAATTTTGAAAGTTGATCAGATAACAACACACGAGCCATGACTTACACTCTAAAGTGCTTTGTATGAAAGGATCTCTTATCAATCACGAACTTAAAATGCCCGAAATCACATATAGGTTGGGTATGCTTGCTGCAATAGAGTTTCGAACTTTGAATCCTCTATTCCGAAAGCGAGATCTTACCACCAGACAACTACGAATTACCACTACCACTTGTTGTGTCCGGATTTCGGATTTCGATCCTGTTTTAATAGTGCCTTCACGCCATTTCGGCTTACACCATAACCAAAATTCCAACAAGATTTGTAGTATCTTGTACTAATAAGTTGTTTCGGGACAGGTGTAAAATACCCAAATAGTAAACAATGGATCTTTAACTTTTAAAAGAAAGAATAACCAACTTTCTCATTTGCGATAAAGCAAATAATAAATAATTTGTAGTTATTTTTGTAATTGCAACAATTTGTAGTTAATAATCATAATATAAAAATTAATAATCTTGAATAATGATAAATATAATTCTATTCTGTTCCATATATTACATTAAGTTTGTCAGCAATAACATTTGGAACAAAACCTGAGTTTGACATGTTTGAGCTGAAATTATATTCCTCATAAAGGAAGGTTATAGAATATAAATGCCCTGCCTTTGTAATGAATCGGAAAAAATGATTATGCCAAGTCCCCCCTCCCCCTCTTTCTGTAAGTTTTGACCAAAGGAGATGTTGATCACTGCTACGTAGTAACTTTCCGAAACAATAAGACCTAGGGTATATTTGTGCTAGTTCACATTAATGTCAGTACTATCAAGATTTTTTAAAAAAATCATGATTTGAAAATCGGTTATAAGAAATGAAACAAGATTTTAAAAATAAAACTTCTTTCTATTTCCTATTTATTGAGAAATTGTTTTTAATTGAAGCTCGGTAAAGCACTAGAGAGTAACCATTTTGATTTAAAATTCAATTAATATTCAAATAATTTTATATCTTTTTTAACCAAAGTAAGTTGCACATTTTATTATATTTCATTAAGCATTGATAAAATATTTTATTCAAAATCAGAATAATCGTTTACTACTATTTGTTGTTATTAGTTGAAAAACTTATTTATCTGTAACTGTAACTATTGATAATTTTTTTCTTCTATTTTTGTTTCTGTAGTTTTGCTTATAAGTGATTATATCCTCTAATAGCTTTAGAGTAATCTGATTATCAGCTTTGCAGATTGTGTCTTAAATAGAAACCAAGGAATTGAATAGAAAATCTCATTTATTATTTACCATTACAACTGTTCAAATTAAAAGTTCGATATGCGCATTGCTAGTGTGCTTGTTACCGGCGCCAACCGTGGTTTAGGTCTCGAGTTTGTTAAACAATTAATAAACCTTCCTTCCCCTCCAAATTACGTTTTTGCTACTTGCCGTGATCCTGGTAAAGCCGATGTAAGTGTAAATTAAAATTTTTTCTTTCGAATTATTTTTTCATAGTATGATTTTAATATTTACTTTTGCAATCTTCTAGAGATTTAATATGCTCTTGCGACATTGCAATTATGATCAGATTGCGGAAATTTAATTTATCCTAATCACCAAATAAGCTTCATTTTTTTTTTCATATTGTGTATGTGATTGGTGTTTTGGACGATAGTCAATGGGCCAGAAATATATTTTTAAGAAATTAATGCCCATGCATTTATATAAAGGAAAATGTATAGTAAAAAAAGAGAATCCTGTAACAGATTACTCGCTAAGGCGGGAAAAAAATGTAGTGAAACCTATCAAAATTCACTTCACTAATATAGTAATCTTTTTTTTTGAAATATTAAAATATTTGACTGCTGGTTGCCTTAAAAAAAGTTAATACCTTGGTGATATTTGCTGCTATGTACATTTATCCTGTATGGCCAACATATTTCGTTATCATACCTCTGAACTAGCAACTGGCTCTGTTACTGTTAAACAGACATCATAAGATCCTGATTCTAAATTAGTTAAAGCGTAAGTAATTTATAGCTCCATAGAAAATAATTTTAGATACCAATAATAGGTAAATTTTATATAAACTGAATGCTATTTAATTTCATAATATTTATTTTGTAGTCTAGATACACTATGTCTTTCTCGGATAGGGGAATGTAAAAAGCTATAAGTAGCCATGTCAGTTAAGATTGTAACAATTTTATTTTATTTTTTTAAATTATTTATTTATTTTTACTCCATTACAGATCTTAGAATTTTTTTTTTTTCTCTGCTAAGTTTTATAAACTGCCTTTTCAATTCTTGTAAGTTTCATTGTTTGTAATATTTACTTTTAACCTTCTGCATTTCTATTAACAAAAATCATTTGTTTTGACTATAATGTGATAGTACATTAATTTCAATTAATATCAAAATTCTATCTTTCTTCTCATTATTTTAGGACTGAATATTTATTTTAAATAATTTTCTTTTATACAGGACCTGCAGCAAATAGCTAAGTCTAATACGACAGTGAAAGTGCTCCAGCTAGGTAAAATTTAATTACTAATTTGTGGTTGAATTATTTTAACTATTTTTAAAAATCATATTTATTGCATTAGATTTAGTTAGTGTAGTTATTTTTTAATTATCCTTTATTAAATAATATATATATATATATGTGTGTTTACTTTGTTTGATATCTAATTAATTATGTTGACTCTGTATAGTATCTATAATCTAAGATATTCTTTTAATTTAAAGATATCAAGGATGATAAAAGTTTTCCTGAAATTAGAAAGCAGTTGGAACAAGAAATAGGTGCTGTTGGCTTAAATTTGCTTATAAATAATGCTGGTATAGCAATTCGTGCAAACTTAGATAATGTAACAAAAGAAGCTATGATGGAAAATTTTGAAGTGAATACTGTTAGCCCTCTTCTTATAAGCAAAGTAAGTTTTTTATTTTTACATTTTTAAGTATCCACTTATTTTATATCTATAGATTTTTATGTAACAAATAATTTTATTATATAAATTTTTGGATTTTTTTTTTAAATTTTGCATATGAATTAGTCTGAAAATTAAATAAGAATAAGTTCCAATTATTTTATAAATTTCAGATGCCATTTCATTCGGAAGTTCTCATTTGTCCCCAAGTTTGATTGTTGGCAATATTCAATAAGTGTCAATATCCGTTGATAATATTTCTTGATGGGGATACTACTAAGATGTGATTTATTTTATTCTAAAGCCTTACTGATGGAAAACATTAAATTTTGTCAATTCAAACTGAAATGAATGTGAATTAATTTCAATGATTGAAAGCAAAAGATGTTTCCTAAACTGTACTTCTGTACGAATTACAATACTACTTTCTTTTGAAGTGGAAAAGGAGAACAGCCTTTTATCACCTCCACTTCTACCACTCTTCCCTGCAAAAAATAAAGTCATATATTTTCATATTAAATGTCAAATTTTAATTTACAGAAATTGTTCACTGACTGTTTAAGTCAGTGAAAAAAGGTGTTTTTAGGATTTTGAATAAATTTAGATTTTTTTAAGAAATAAAATGGAAATAAATTCCACTCCCCAAATTTCCAATTTTATGTATGTAAGGGAAACTTGTCATCATATTAAATGTATGTATTTTCAGTAAAATTAGGCAGTTGAACAATAAGAATTTCATCCATATTTAACTGTTTTAAAGCTTTTAATTTCTGAAATTGTTGCAAATACAAAAAGGGGGTAAAAAAGCATAATACTTTTTACAAAATTTTAAAGATTTTTTTTTTAATTGGAATTTTTTGTGAAGCCTTGATTTTTTTTTTTTCTTTGGGAATCCTCAAATATATACTCAAATGAATTTAACTCACAAAAATTAATATATAAAGATTTGATAATATGAAATATTACTAGTACTTCTTCCAAGAAGTGTCCTCAAAAGCTTTTGATTAAGGTATTTTTTTTCTATTTGATAAATCTTCTTACTGCTTGAATACATATTTAGGGGTACAATGATTTGGCATGTGACAAATGATATAAAAAAAACATAAATATTTTTTTTGAAAAATTATTTATCTGCAAATTCATATTTTTATGCAATATTGTGAAAACTCAAATAAATTTTTTTGTTTATACTGTTTACTTAATTCCACTATAAACATATTTTTGTATTAATTTAAAAGCCTGTCTGTTATATTTATTTATATAGTATCCCATAAATATACTTATCTGTGATAACTTTTTAAATTTGTATATGAACATTAGATTTTTTTAAATAAAAAAAAGTAGATATCCATTTATTTAGTGCTTTAGATGAAAAATAAAGATTTAACATAAACTGCTTTCCAAATAAAGTCCCCTTCCTTTGTAAAATTTCCAGATGTAAAATCTTTTTTTTTTTTTTATGTATACACTTAATTGAATTTTTTTTCTCCCATTTTCCTTTTAAAATGATTAACCTTTGTCCTGTTTCTTGCCTTAAAATCAGAATAACTCATTGTATTTTAAGGAACTCTTGCCTCTCTTGAAAACTGCTGCTTCAAAAGCTGATGATAACAGTTTGTCATGTTCTCGTGCTGCTATTGTCAACATAACATCAAAAATGGGTTCAATTGATGATAACACAAGTGGTGGTAGCTACTCCTATAGAACAAGCAAGGTATATTATATATAATTTTATGACTTATTTAAAATTTATGTGCTTGTGTATTTATTTATATTTTTGGTATAGTACTGTGTCATTTGAAATAGCTTGAAATTTTGTCAAATTTATGTTAGTGAGTTGATATAATAGCTACACAAAAATTTGATATGTATTCTTGAAATTTTGTATACTTTCTAAATATTTGATTTCTTCATAACCACCCACATGGCTGAATTAACCTTATCTAGACCTCAAATTCTATTCCATAGCACCATATTTATCTATTTTGAAAATATTTTCTGTAAAGAAAAAAATTATGACTTTAAAATTTTTCAAAAAGCATGTTTTATCTAATTTGAAATTCCATTTTGGTACTTTTTGATTGTTGATTTCACAGTCTAGAATTGCTAAATTCTAGCTATAGGAAACTTTCTTTTTTAAAAATGAGTGGGGTTGTTTAATTGGAAAATAAAGAGCCCCAGTCCTATAAATTATGTACATATGCTTATGTTTTATGATTTCATGGTTTATAAAGATTATACATATGTTTTTTTATGCTGTTATTTTAATAAACTGTCAATTGTTTATTAAAATTGACTCGCTTGTGAATTTTTTTCTGTACTCTTCATTAAAGTTTTAAATTTTGTATTTGATCCCCCCAAAAAATCACTAATTCAGAGAGATTTTCTGTTTTATGATATAAAAAACTGAAATAAAATTTTTAAGTACAATTTTGTTTCTAAAACTCTTTTTATTTTTAAAATTAATTATTGGATTTTCCTTTATATTCAGATTGATTTTAACAGTATAGAGTGCTCAAATGAGAACACTTTCTGCAAGAGCAATTTGAAACATCAGGCTAAAATATCGAGAATGGCAAGGATTATAACACAGACTGCCAAGTGAATGAGGGAAGCATTGCTAATTCAATCGATTGCATTGTGTCAATTAATCAAAGTTACCAATTTTTTTTTTTTTTTTTTTTCCCCTTGTATGTTTTTAAGTTCTGTTCTAAAATCCTTTAAATCAGAGAGGTGAAGAGAAAAAATATCCTGAAGAGAAATGGCAAAATAGAAATGCACATTGCAATTGATATAAGGGAGACATAGATAATTAAGGGAGTATGCAGATACAAAATTACTGGTAACATCATAGAGGAAAATGACATAACGAAATTAATTTCCTGAAATAAGTGAGCATTGGGAAGTGAAGATATTGAGAGTTAGGATGTGCATGTAGGAGAAGTGCATGTTTAAATTCCTCAAGGGAACGATTCTCCTCTAATCTCAAGAACAAGTAAACTTAACTGTGCTTGCAATGATGCTGGCGTTGCTAATATTTTCAATTCACTGTATTGGTAGTGCTTTACCTTGAGAGATCTAACACATACAAAATGTCTAAAATGCTTTTATGTAAACACTTTTTAAATATGATTTATTACTTTATGTTATATTTCCCAGCAACAAAATAAAATAATAAATGTTAGGGGAAAAAAACAATTTGAAAGTAAATGTTTTTAAATTTACTGATAAATTCATTCACGTATTGTATATTGGTAAACTGAATAAATGTAAATATATTTTTCTATGAGGATCACTATTTTGCAGTTAGAAATCGCAATCAGTTTTTAAGATATAAAATTAATGTGAATCTTTTTTTGAATAAGAAATGTTATATTTATATCAATAAATCTGTTTACACATCAAACTCTAACAATTGACTAACTCTGACCTTTGTCTCAGATTTAAACCACTTTGATAAATGTGGTGAATATGGCTACACTGTATATGCTGATTAGGAAGTTTACATTAAAAAATATGTGACATTTCCCAACCACTCAATCTATTTTGCTATTGAAAAATATGTTCAAGTCAGCTTCACTTTCATAGTTGTTGATCATGAGAATAACATCTTGTATCATATGCAAGAGAACACATTATTGAAAAAGTTTTTCCTATGAGCACAAAGAAATTAGGTAAAACTTCTATGGGAAATGAAATGAGAAATTAATATATCACTTGCAATCTTTTTTTTTTTTATGTACAATTTGTTATGAGTTCTTTAATGCAGTTTTGATTTATGTGCAAAATTATCCTAATGTTTCTAACTATGTCTTTGGTTTGGCACATCAGCTTTGTAAATTGTTAATAAGAAAAAAGATATTCCTATTATCATTCAGAATTTGCCTAATTCTGGCATGCACCAGATCTTAAAACATTTGCCATTGATCTTGACAAAGAATATAAGCATAATATCTATCAAATTTGAAAATTTTTGCGTTTACTCTTGATTATTTGAAATTTGACTCGTATCAATTCCTTGATGCATTGTTTTATTTTTTTGCATGTGGACATGCATTATTTGTTTAAACATAATGGTGTCTTCCATTATTTCATTTTGTTTAACTTGTCTGTTGCAATTTTTCTTTCGAAAGAATAATTTTTTAATGTGCTTACTCAGTTTAATTTCAGCAATAATAGCTATTTGTATGCAGTCACTTTGGTTATACAAATTAAAAGAGCATTTGAGAACTTTACCAGTACACAGATGCTTTCCTGCTAGCAGAAGTGCTCAATATTTACAAAAAGTTTGAAAAATTGTGAACCTAATTATATTTATTTTATATTATTAGGTCATTAAGTGAACACATTTATATCATTAAGTGAACACATTTATATCATTAAGTGAACTCGCATGTGATGCAAGGCTAAAATACTATTAAAATATAGCTTACTTTGTTCTTTAGCATTAGGAATTAATTGTTTTTCAAAGTATTATGAAAAAAATCATTCGCCTAGTGAGAAAGAGTTTTGTAGAAACAAATAATCCTTATATAGTGGACTGTTATAATAGTCTGTTATTTCACTATATTTTTGCTCATGTGTGCAATGTATATAACCTTTACCACATGATCATTTTCCTTGGATGACTCCCTATGAGATAAAAGCACCTGATATTCTTGGTTCACCTGATTCATCTCAGGGAGTTTTAACTCTTTATGCCTTCAATGATGAGCAAACTAGACTTACCCATGACTCCAGTGTGTTTAAGTAACTTGCAACATGCCTTATATCTGCAATTGATTCGAGTTAAAATATTTTACTGGCATATATATATATATATATAAAATATTGTACATTGTTTTTTGATGGTTTTGCTAAAAATTGATAAGATTTTGATTTTTTTCTTACTAGTTATTTTATGTCTTTCTACATATTTAAAAGATTTTAATGATCTCTAGGCTTTAAATAAAGTTGAGTCTTCAGATTCATTATAGTTTGTAATAAGATGATAAATTAAATTCATTATATTTACATAACTATTTTAACTTGTTGATCTTAACAATATCATTTATGACCTAAGTTCATTATAATGTCAAAATTATTATTAAGAGCAAAATACAAATAATCATGCTGGCATCTATATAAGGAATATGAAAATAATAATATTCGTATAAATTAATATTCATATAAATCTTTTTTTTTTTTTTTCAGTCTTATAGAAAAGTTAAATATGTGCGAAGTTTCAGCATATATTCGTATCCACAAAAGATTTTAACATGATGAAATGTTCTTTGACATCTCAAAAGCTGGATAAATGAAATAATGCCTGCAGTCGTAGCACTAATGTTTTTATCAAAATTTTGGATCATATCTCTGAAAGGAATGACCATCTCAATAGTATGTGCATGCGAATGCCCAAAAATTCAGCAACTTGTTATATGACCTTATTGCCAAAATTGTAAATTTACATTAAATTTTGGATTCAAATAATCTAAGAATAGATATAAAAAAATGTATACTCCCATCTTGTTTTATTGCAAAATATTGGTCAATATACAAGAAAGTCAAAAGATTGATATTCCTGTTGAATTTTTTTCTTGTTATAATTATTTGTCTCTCATTTTAATTAATAACCATCTTAATATTAAAATTAATGTAATTTCTTTTTCCCTCATCAGGCTGCTCTAAATATGGTTACAAAATCTTTGTCTGTTGATCTGAAGCCTCATGGAATTTTATGCTTTCTTCTGCATCCTGGTTGGGTGCAAACTGATATGGGAGGTAAAAATGGTTTGATTACCCCACCTACAAGTGTCAGTGGGATGTTGAATACTATTCAGCAGGCAAATGAGAAGCACTGTGGCCTTATGTTTAATTATGATGGAAAAGTGATTCCATGGTGATTTATTTTTATAAAGCTGTGAAAAATCATATTTTTTTTAAGAAATTGTTCTTTTATATATTCTGCTTTTTTTTAAATTTCCTATTGTAGTAGTATAATTGCCTGATTTTACCACAATGAATGATTATTTTACTTTAGATAATATCTGTTAGAACTTTATATTTTTGTTATATTTTTTATTAAAGCTTGTTCAGAGTTTCCTGAACCAAATGGAATTTATAATTCTTATTTTGTTATTATTATTATTTAAATTGTTGATTTTAAATAAAAAAAGGTGAAAAATGCAGTATCTGGTTTTTATTTCAATAAATTTTCATTTTCTAAAAAATATTCCGAACTACTATATTCTAAAATTTTGTACTGTGAATTTTTCATGGGATTATAAAGCATTTACAAAAATTCATTCCAATAAATTGAATGAAAGCTATTATTTTTTATCATTTTTGTAAATTATCCAAAAATACATCATAAATGTAATAACAAGATATTGTTAAAAAGAACAAATTGCTCATGTTGAATGCAATTCGACATTCAACACCAAGAAAACCTTAGCAATTTAGACAGCATTAAATCCCCTGGCAATATCAACAGATTCTTCCGTGGTTTGTTGGAAAATAGGAGAGTTACTCTTTCAACTCCTCAGAGGAGCTCCACACCAGAACAGAAACAAGGGTGTCTTCAGGGTTCTTATAGAAGTCAAGCTTTGTGGAATTTGACTGCTAAAAAAAATCCTCCAACATGATTAGTCATCTAATATTCACTTGCAAGCATTTGCTAATGATTGTAATATTTCCAATATCAGATCAGAGCTTGCAACTGCAAAGCAGGATTTATTAAGCAAATACAAAACATGGATAAACTATCATAAACTCTTAATTCTCATAGAATTTTGTTTTTTTATATTCCTTTGAAAAAAAAACACATAGAAGTCTTAGAATTAATCAGGAAACAAATCTACAAAATGAGCAAAATCCTTTAAATACCTTTGGGTATATTTAGATGATAAACTTAGCTGGACAGACCATATTAAAGACAGGTAGATAATGTCCACAAACTTCAAAATTTTTGTAAACAATTGGATTGGAACATCAACTAAAGAAGGTATAAAGTCGCTAATTGGATGCATACTTGCCCATGCAGTAGTAGTGTAAACATCACCACCTTTCAAAACGCCTAAAAAAATTATCTTGAATACAGAAACTATTTCTCTCCACTACAGGTATCTTGAATTGTATCTGTAACTCCAGTATGAAGGTCACCTAATAGTCTTATATAGCTCCAAGAAATTTCATTCCTGCCATTGTAATCATAATAAAATCAAATAATTTAGAGAAAAATTGTCCTTTAAAATTACTCTACCAAGACCAAATTTTGGTCAAATATTCATTCATCCATTTTTCATCTTAAAATGCACATGAATGGTCCATGGAGTTTAGTATGGGAGCAATATTCTGTATTTTGTAGAATAGCACATTGATACACCACTCCAAAGCACTTAATACAAAGCAGAACTTGCTAGAAGCAGTAAACTGTTGAACTGAAATAATTATGCGATATTAATAATTCCTGCAAATAGCATGACAGCACCTAATCCCAAAATAAGGTATCCAGCAGTTAAGTTTTTTTTTTTTTTTTTTTTTTTTTTTTAATTTTGCTAGATCATCCTAAAATACATGTCATATGAATTAAAGCTCATATGGAAATGAGAAGGCCAATCAGTTAACAAAAACAGCAATGCAGGATGTAAACTTATGTCAATACTTAACTCCTAATCCATTTATCAGAATTCAGAAAAGCCATGTTTAATAAATGATGAATAAATTGAAATGTACAGAAGTGTATTTAATATTAGTATTATTGTTATTTATATAAGTTGATTTTCTTCCAGTGAATTGAGTAAAGGCAGACATTTTTTATGACAAAGTATGACCCATCTACTTACTTTGAAGATTTGAGCTTGCAAATGACTATTGCACTTATAGTGATATTAGAACTGCTCTTAACAACACGACAAGAATGCATCCTCACAATTTCCTCTGTCTAAAAAAACCTAAATCTAATTTATTCAAGAATTGCTTAAGAAAGTTAAATTAATAACCTAGGTAAAGAATCTGTGAAACACTTAATTTCATTCTTCAAAACAGAACAGTTTTTAAATAATCTTTTAGTTTTAACTTCAATAGATTTAATCCATAATTCTCTTTAGAAGAAAAAATGTTTTTGGAAACTAAACAATTTTAACTAATCATATATGTATATTGAGATTGTAAAATGAACATTTCTAACAATCGTGCATTTTTAACCACACTGATTTCAGATTCAAAATTGAAATTTGGTATTTTTCTAAATGACAACTATAAATTACCCATATATATATATTTGCAATTTTGTTTCTTTTTAATAAAAAAACATAAATGATGTTTTTTTTTTTTTTAACTGAGAAACTAGGAACATTTTATTTTCAATGAATGGCCTTTTCTTTTTAATTAAAATGTTTAAATTTTTCCTTTCTTTTCTTTAATCATAAAATAATCTAGAAGATAAAATGTTAAATGCCATTCATTGAGAAAGACATTTTTTCTTTATGGCACAGAATGATTGAAATAATTTAAATAGCTATGTCTGTTACATTGAGATATTGTTTACTTTTTAGTGGCAATCATTAATTTATAAATGCTTGACTTACTGTGTTGAATATCGATGATGAGTGTTTGAAAATAGCTTGATTAAGACATACTTAATTTACTAGGATCATTGTGAAATTTTACATGAATTTTGTGAAAAACATTGCATCATTACTTATTAAGTCCAGAATTTAAAAATTTTGAATAGCTCTCTGAATTATTAAGAGGAAGCAGAATCGGATTACAGGTTTAGCGTCATAAAAAGTGCTTAAATTTGAAGACCATTTTGAAGCACCTTAAAAGTGCTTAATTTTGAAAAAAGGTCATTAAAAAGTGCTTAATTTTCTGGGGAAGTGCAAATAAAACTTTTTGTTTCTTTATATGTTGAATACCATAATTCGAAGGCCTAATCGTAAAAACTTGTTTATCATATGTATCAAGAAAGAAAAGCGAAGAATTCGGACAAAGAGTTCCATGGGTTCCAACACATATTAAGCTAGCGCTTAATTAGCCTTTTTTTTCCACCTCCTCTTTTTTCAACAATGCCTATTGTTGTTTCTTGAAATATTGGAATAGTTATCAGCGAGGTACAGTACGAAATACATATTGTGCCATACTTGTAACACAAAAATGTTGGATTTTTTTTTTTTTTTTAATTTCTCGAACACTAAAAAAAACTTAGTCTTTGAGATATTGAATAATTTATTTAAGTTATGCCTTTTAAATATATGTTTAACCTTTTATGAGTTGTTGAAAAAGAATACGCCAATTAGTTCGACCAACCGAAAATAAGAATACATCAGGATGAATTTGATGTTCAAAAGAGATATTTCGAACATGGTAGCAGCTACTGCAAAAACACTTGTAGTGAAGCCTCTTTAGTATGTTACACATTCGATCAGCATTCTCATTCACATGTCGTTTCGGAGCAATCTTTTGAGCTGCTTTATTGGGGAGATTTTAATGTGTCATGCTGAATTGTAATTAATTGTGGTGTATAATTAAGTGAGTCTTATCTCATAAAATCGAGTATGATGAGATTTTAACTTCAAGTTGTAAGTTTTCAGTGAAAATTATTTCTTTCACGATGTGCTTTTTAAATGCGTTCATAATTTGAAAATTATTATTTGCTGAACCAATCTCGCCACATTTTAGTTTTTACAAAGGGGAAAAAAACTACTAGTTCTGGTACTTAAAATTTTTAAAGAAACCAAAAAAAAAAAGTTTTTTAAAGCTTTTATTTTTCAAGGTTTAAGTTCTATTATTTTATAACGCTTTTGCCTTTTTGTTTCTTTTCTTTTTATAACTTTTAGAATTTTCCTCCAATTTTTTTACATATAAAGATTTATCCTGATTGACTGAGCGATGCACAGCATAAACCATTGGAGTTAGGAGCATGAAATTTGGAAAGTTACTTTTTGTATGTATGAGGCAACTACGGGCGGATTTTTCAAAACTTTCAATAGAATTTTAATTGCAAAAATAAAAATAGAATTGCAACGTGTTTTTGCTATAAAATCATAGCATATTATCGCACAAAAATTTTTTGCACCGATTTAAAGGTTTAAAAAAGTATCTTTTCCATTACATCAATTTTGTTTGAATGAATGCATTTTATTCCCCCTTAGTTCAGTAATTTTTGAAAAATTAGTTTTGCACATCATTTGTAACAAGGATTTGTATTATAATGAAATTCAAAACAATATCATTGCTTCTTCAAACCGTTGAGTCATATTATTTAACTCTGTTAACATCACGATAAAAGAAAGAAAAAATACTCTCTTTGCTTTCATTTAAAGTTTTTAAAATCGTTCATTGAATAAATTCATAGAAAAACCATTAGAACTCCGTTTCTAAGTCATTTTTTTAGGAATTATACTGATTTTTATACTTGCTTTTGCATACTTTATAATGCTATTTTCTTAAATCCTAATCTTTTATAAAATTTTCTTACAAAAAAAACCCTCATAACTAAAAAATAATGCATAATTTTTGTTCTTATTTGGAGTAATAATTTCTCAATATGTTCTGCTGCACCTGAAATAGAAATAGAGAATAAGTAATCTATTCATTTAGAAATATTTTATAGTTGTTTCAGTGCTTCATAATGTGAAAAAAGTTGAACATTTCGTGTTATTAATAATTTGAACTCCAATATTTAAAAAAATGAATAAAAATATAGTTTATTTTCCAGTTCAGAAACTAAATTATATATTTCTTTAGCTATCTGCAAAATTTTAAAAAAAGCATTGGATAAACTTCTAAACTATAAGATTTTTGCTTTATATCTCTTTAGAAAAAAAAATGCCATTTAACTAATATAATTTTTTTTCATAGATGTTTTTTTTTTAATCTTTTTTAATGCAAATATTCAAAATATAACTATATTTAAACATTCTTCAAAAAAAAATCATTCCAAACATAGTCATATATCATAAACATTAAAAAAAATTATTATTTACTAAGAACCTTAGAAGTAATAAGACATTTTTTTATAGTCGGAACATTTCTGAACGCTGCTATCCTATTCTTTTAAGAAAAACGATTTTTAAAAATTTATTTAGAGCATGGTCATCAATTTTTGTGGTAGTTTTGCCAGTCTTATAATGGTAAGCCATTCCGGAATGCTTAGTTCTTAGCTTAATAGGACTAGAGCTGAAATTTCTGAATGAAGAGAGTTAATGTAGGAGGAAATTTACACTTTCTATCCTAGCTATGTCCAATCTTATTTGTTGTTGCACATATAAAAATCAAATACAAACTTGGTTAATGATATGCTTCTACATCAATGACGACATTTTCAGATAATATATATCCATCTAAATAACCTAGTACTTTGTTTACAAAATACTGAAAAATATCAAACATCTTTATTGGTAATCTTACAAAAGTTGATTTAAATTTTTGGTATTGATTTTTTTTTAAATTTTTATTATCCTTTTTTTAAAAACTAACAAGATACAATAGAAGACATTGAGCAATTATTATGCAAATACGGAAATAAATTTTAAAATTTAAAGAATGTACATTTAAAATTAATTTTTAAAAATTATGCATTATTATAAAACAGAAAATAACCTAGGATTAGAAAATACACAGGTTTACATTGCGTACATGCACAAAGATGCTTTTTTTTTTCGGCTAAGGTGCTTAAAAATTGAGTGCATAAAACTTAGTAAAGTACTTAATTTTTGCAGCACTTTCTCACTATGAACCCTGGATTAGTAAATTAGCAAAAGTATACATTTTCTATGGGCCTCACAATTTTAGTGCACCCTGAACTCTTAAGATTTGTTTTGAAAGATATTTATTCTGTGCTTTCATTTAATTATAAAGGCTGTGCAATTGCACTTTGCACATTAATATAAGGAGCGTGGAAGTTAAAATCAAAAATTTTAATTTATTTTGGAATATTATGCTATTAATATTTCTAATTAATTTTCATTTTCAAGCTTTATGTTATTTTATATTTCTAAAAAAAATGTAATACTGTACAATTTAAAAAAAAAACGTTCGATCTTATTAATAAATACTATTTAGATTAAATGATAAGAAAAGTTTTGTTATCATTTTTTAACTGTGTTTTTTTTAAAGTGACTTTTACATTTCAGTTTTGCATATTTTTTATGCACAATATACCGAAATTAATTCTTTAGGGAGAAAAAAAGAAATTATGAAGTATATGAGTGAAAAGGTCTTAAAGTTGTTTCTCTTTGAAATTGTTCCTTTTTACACCGAAGAGCCAATACATTATGACCACCCTCAATCTATAATAATGGGCTCTCTCAGGAACAAAACCACTGCGCTTGCGCAGCTGATGTTGGAGTATATAAAGCGACTATGCATTGTCTTTCCAAACATAGCTCATAGCTCGATTAGCGAAAGAATGGGAAACACGGCAGATTTAACCCTTAACTGGGAGGTGAAATTTTAGGACTTAACTGGGGAGGTGCGGTCTACGAGAACGCATTTCATTTAGACTCAAATTAAATTTTCTAATGAATGTATTAGTATGAAAAACTGCCAATATATTTTGCAGATATTTTTCTTGATATATAGATATGTTTTAGAAATTTATCAACATATATTGTCATTAAAAAAAGTAAATGCGTTGGAACATACACTTTCTTCTCAAATTACACGTTAAAATAAATAATATTCTTGTAAAAGCATTTTACTTTTTAAATCATATTTATTTTTACAGTATATGAAGATATATAGAAAACAGTATAATGTAAAATTCAACAATTGTTTGAAAAATTAAAAAAAAAATGACAATGGGTAAAATTGACCCTTTTTTAATCGGCTTGTGTGACTTTCATAGCATGGTTTTCTAGGGCATTTTAAACATACAGGTTAAGAACTAGTATAAAAATCAACCTATAAATTCTG